>VYZU01006853.1:0-15179 GCA_013401355.1 Ceyx cyanopectus | reverse complement strand
GCAGCCCAACCTTTATCAATAAACTGAAAGGCAACTCACATACTTGCAAAACTCACTCCTTTGATGGTGAGGGCTTTTCCCTCCACAGCCTAGCTGCTCTGAATAAATGTGGTTCACTGCCAGAGTAGGAAATGTTCAGCCAGATCTACAGGCAGTCATGGCAGATCAATCTCTAATATTAGAGTTAGAGTTAGAGACAACTAGTGAAGAAATGCTCCCAGAAAAAGAGCTGCACTGTCCTCTTCAAGCCAGGAAAAGCTCAGGACCTCTGGAAAGTTTCAGAGGGATCTTCTGGCTCCCCAAGTTTAGGTTGAGTGGCTCAGTAGCTGTTTTTCCTTCTCTGCATAGGCAGGATTCTGCCTTGTGCAGCAAAAGGAGACTGAGGGGTATGAGTGGATCTTCACTCATTGCTGATTTTTTTATATTTTCTTTTTTTTCCTTTTTATTTTCTTAAGGTGTATTATTTCTCTATATCTGCTATTAGCTAAGATGGCTTTAAAAGATGATGAGCACCTCAAATATTTACCAGGATAAACAGCAAGGTGCTTTTCCACTAAATGAGAATAAACATATTTCTAAGTTTACATTAATTTCCAGTATGGAATTAGCTCCTGTCTTGAGGCTGCTGTAACTTACACACTTAGATTTAATTTCACTGGCAAATTCATCTTCTAATATCAGGTAAGTTTGGAGTCACCACCCGAAAGCCTGCCTGGGGGGAATTTAATTAAAGTGATCTGAATCAGTCTGTGCAGTTCTAATATTCAATAAAAAAGGGGGAATTAAATATTTTCTTTGGGACTAAGCTGATATTCTGTGTGTCTCTCCTTATATTCTCCCTGACAATCAGGAGAAGAACTTCAAATAACATTCTGGGGCACTATGCACAATCTGAAATGCTTTTCCAGTCCACAAACCTCATGAAAACAGCAGCTTGAAAACACTCATATTAACTCCTTTCTTTCTAAGACAGAATTCAGCTAAACTTTTGTTTCTACTGTTATTAAGCAAGTGAGAGCAGAGCAAATTGTTCGTTTTAACTTCGAATTTACCAGTTTTTCACACTGGCACATTTTTTTTTCTATGTGGAATATAATTTGGTTATGTTATCACAAAACTGAAAAGGTTTGGGTAGTTGGTTTAGCACTGAGAAGTCTTTTTTATTCCACTTTATCATGTATCAAAACATCGTTATGATATTCCACATAAAAGTCAGAATTAAGCATCATAAGATCCTTATTTATCTGAAACTTAGTTGTGATTATTTAGCCTGGAATAAAAAAGAAATTGACAGATACTTTCAGCAAACAAACAACTGAAAACTGGAAAGCACCTAACAGCCCTGAGAAATCATTATGGGATGTATGTGCCACAAGCAATGATAAAATTAATTATTACGTGAAGATTTTTTACTTTATGTGAAGTGTTGAGGGTTTATTTTACTCTTTCGCTGCTCTTGTTACAAAATAAGCTTCTAAATTATTTAATTAATACGTCACTTTGCATGTAAATTAGGTTTCTCTAAAAATTAGCTTTTTCACATTTTCAATTTCCTTTGAAATGCTGCATGTCTTCCTTGCTGTTTGGTGACAATAAGATATTAATTAACTTCAAAAATCTTAACAAAGCAACACAGGTGCTCTCATTATAATTAGGATTGCTTGGTTAAAAAGATGCTGCTCAGTGACAATGAGAATTAATCAAATAATTAGTACTTTCCAGGGCTGCCCCTGTTGTCGTTTGTTGGATGCAGTTGGAATTCCCAGGTGTGGTTACCTGTTGGCATGTGCATGGAATACTCTTTTACCTCTCAACTTCTCCATACACACTCTGAGACCTGCAGAAACCTGTGATTAATCACTCACTAATTGGATCATTCCTTCACTTGACTCCATTGTTACTAGATCCTGGCTCCTTGAGAGAAACACACATTTTGCAATGAGACAACCAGGAAAAATATTGGTCAAATGCAAAATGCCCTCAATTTCACCAGATTGCCTTCCATAACAGTCTTCCTTTCTAGCAAATAGAGGAAATAAATTAAATAGAAACTTTTCTAAGCAAGTATATTCATTAAAACCCTGATTGTCCTCCTAGACAGGCTTACATGGCATCTGTTGGCCTTGGTGAAACTGAAGTGTACTGGAGATTAAGATCTTGCATACCTGAGCTTTCATCTGAGGAGGAAAATTTCCACCAAACTGAGTTGTACACGTGATGTGGAAAGGTAAGGTTGTGATATATCATGTAAATATACACAAGTTCAAGATGAGCCAAGCCTGGGATAACACCAGACTGCAACATATTAAGAATACTTTTTATTTTCTTTTCTTTAGGAAAATATTTGTCTATATTCATTCCAGTTTCTTAATATTTTTTTTTGTCTATACTAATTCCAGTTTCTTAATATTTTTTTTTCTTGTGGAAGTTGCATGGACTGTGTATTTAGCCTACCAATAACTGAGTTCAAAAAAATCACAATTTCCTCAGTTTTTCTTGATTTTTACTATTAGAAACCCCTGTAGACAGAGCTGAAAATTGCATTTGAGGGAGTTGGGGAGTGGCAGGGTGTTTGTGACTGAAATCTGTGCCTGCACAAGGAGCAGAGAACTCACTGAGCTGCTGCCAGCCCACGCTGGAGGGTTTGCAGCACTGGGGGAAGGAGCTACCAGAGGCAGCCAGGAGACAGGAGCTGGTGCAATTAATTGAGGCATCCAGAATTGATGAGTGCTGTCAAGAGCTCACGGTGAGGATGGCTGCCAGGGGAGACTAATAAAGTGACTGGAAGAGATCAAGGTTATTACAGGATCTCAGGGAAAGGGCTGGAAGCAACAAAAAAAACCAATGGGAGAGCACAGTGTGGCATGTAAGGGAGGAGGGAAAAAAATCCTTATAAACCAAATTAGGCATTCAGGAGTTTGTAAGATGCCAACAGGAATTAAAACACTGCACAGTGAACAGCAGCTTCTAGTCACCAATGAGCAAGTCACCAGTACCTCGTGGAGATCATGCTAACCCATTGAGTTCCATCAGAGCAACAAGTCACAAACATTAATGAGAGTTACACCAGCTGGGCTGCTGCTGAACTCTTGGAACAGCAAAAATAACCTTACAATAGGCTTTGTTTTCCTTTTTTTTTTCCTGAGGACACTGTGCTGAGTCTGTCTATCAAGTGTGTGCAAGCAGCACTGCACAATGTGCTCTAAAAAAAAAAGTAGTAATGAGTATTTGACAAAAAAAAGCAAATATGGGCAACAGGTAGTGGTAGCACAGAGAGAGGGGAAAGTCTGAGGTGCACAGTGTTGTTTCACCAAACAGTCTAATCCTTTGGATGACTACAGAAATGAAGCCCTGTTAGCAGGTTTCATGGGAATCTGAAGATTGATGGTGTGTCCTGGCTCCCCCGTGCTTCTTGTGCTGAGGATGTCTTTTTAAACTGCACATTTCACACTCTGTGGAAGGGCTGCAGAAGGAGACGTGATCTAGATGTAAGATTGAAAGGTTCAGAAACCACCTTGAGAACATGATAAATATTTCTGCTTCCCCCAGCACTTCAAAGAACTGCAGTCACCAATTCTTGATTGATAAGAGGTGTTCACCTTGCATAAGGCTTCACTTTGCAGCTGAATCAGAGACACAAAGCTACAGGTCCTGAAATAAGATTAATCAAGCCACTGCCTCACTCAATTAGTTGAAAACAGGTGTAATTGGCCTGGCTGGTGGAGATTTGCCATGATACCTACCTGAAAAGCCCTTCCCAGATGTTGGGGAAGGGAACAGAGACCTAACAATTCACACCAGAAAGGCACTTACACATCTGGTGTAGGCACATTTCTCAACCCATTGACCAACCAATGAGCAGTTCTGAGCTGTTCCCTGCCAGATACTGGTTTAACTCCCAGGAACATTTGCTCTTCCACACCGTGGGGGTTTTGCTGTTGGATTTTTTGGTGGATTTATGGTTGTTGCTGCTTTGGTTTTTTCTTCTTCTTTGGTTTTAGGTTGGTTAGTTGGATTGGTTTTTGCATGGTGTTGGTTGTTTGTTTTCCGTTAGATTATTTGTCACATTGCATAATTATTTGTTGGGATAAACTCTTTCTATTAGATCCACTGTGACTTGTGATAAAGTCTTCTGACTTCCTTGTGGTAAGAACAGCAAGGAAAAAATGACCATTTTTAATAGATATCTCAAAAACATCATTTTATAATATTAACTAATATTATCAATTCATTATTATGAAATACTAATTAATAAGTATTTCACTAATACTCAATATAATTAGTTAATATCTAATTTTTTATTATTTTTTTTTAAGGTATATGGCCTTGTAACACCTGAAAACATTGATCCCACATGCCTGTGAGGTTTAATATGATAGTACTGAAATACCTGAATAAATACTTGAAAAATACAAGGAATAACATTTAGAACATACCTTTATATGAGAGAAATCCTAAATGTCTTGTACATCAACCACTTCACTGCGAGTTTCTAATGACAGAGAATATTAGTAAAATAATTCCTAGAAATGCCCCAAACAATGACTCTATGAGAGCAGCTCCTCGTTGATGGTGAGGATGTGGAACAGGGAAAATCAGGGTTCCTTGCCAGAGTGTGATTTGTAGGGAAGTGCCTGTGAGCTGATGCCAAGTGCACACAAACAGCATCTCTCAACATTGCCTTTAAAGCAGGGCTGTGATGTGCAGCTTTGTTACTCGGCCAGGGCAGCTGACAGCACAGATTGATGCACCCATCTGAGAAGAATAAGAATATCAATCTCTGTCTTAGCATAAGGAGAGAATGCAGGGAGCAGATAGGGATGAAGCAGTGGACATAATCTATTTAGGTTTCCAAGAGACATTTGACATTGCATTGTAGAATAGAAGAATATCTCTTCAGGTTAGCATGTAAGGCACAGCAGACTCTTCCTTCCAGGCTTCTCAGGCTGCAGCTGAGGACACTGATTCCCAAGTGCAGAACCTATTTTCTTCCCTACTTTTCTTCTCAGCCTTTTAGTTTTGTTTCTTGTATCTTCTGGAAGACGCCCCTATCCATCTTCCTTTTATTGTTTCTTTTTTTTTTTTTTTACTATCTTTTCTGCTTCCTTTTCTTAATTTTCTTAATTTTTAGTCTTTTTTTCCTGTTATTCATAAACTGAGATTGCTGTTGTTTTTTTTTTTTTACTATCTTTTCTGCTTCCTTTTCTTAATTTTCTTAATTTTTAGTCTTTTTTTCCTGTTATTCATAAACTGAGATTGCTGTTGAAGCATCCTGAAAAGTCACACTGATGTGATGTTGTCTTAGCATCCTAAGTCTAGTGATTAGATTGGGGATTCAAGAATTTTCTCAGTGCATTCAACTTGCCCTTTAAAAAAATGGTAATTGCTAAGTGAGATAAAATTCATATGAGTCTGCTCTTTCCACTGCTGTCTGTCAAGTATTCGACAGGAATTTTAGGTAATGAAATGATCTTTGGATTCTTCTGACACAACCTAGCAATGGCACAAGAAATAACCATCAACGTCAGTAGGTGTGCTGTTAATTATGGCCACAATAACCTATTCACACCTACACAGGAGGCCTGTCCAACCTTCATTTGAATTCTGATTAATGGAGCTGTAAATACATACAGATGTGTTTAACTGTGCCTGGAAAAGAGTGAGAAATCAAATAGGTATAAAAGCTCTACAAAGTAAAAGGCTGTGACAACATAATGAAGAAATTTCATTGAGCTTAGAAAAAATAAGATCAAACAGAGCTAACTTTAGAAAACAACATGATTCTAGAATCTAAAGACAGGGCTCAACTTTCAGCAGTATCTTTGTACAGCAGTTTCTTTCAGATATGTGGATTACATGGCAGTAAAAAATAGAAGGATTGCCATCACTAGATAAAGAACAACAACCCTCAAATCACATTGGGCTCTTCAGTTTGACCAAAACCTTGGATTTTGACTTCACTGGGCATTTGCTAAATGTGAATTTAGATTTTTAGGCTGAGTCTACCTTATTAGATAAAACAAGGCTGTGAGCCAGGTTCAGCTTTTACAACACCTCATGGACTCTCCTGCTTTTAGCCTGCTTTTGCTTTTCTATTCCTCCTCCACCTGTTTGCCATTAGAATTCCATACATTCTACTTTATATCCATGAGAAAGACAGGAGAAAATCTACTTTCTAATTTGTCTTAGTTAGGCTGGGAAGAAAAAAATAGTCCTAAATTTCTATACCTAACAGAAAGCAGCACTGACAACATTAATCTCAGTAAAATTAGATGCCTCAGTGTGGATTTCCACATCTAAACTGGTCAGTTCTAGTGTGTGAATATTAGAGATCTGTATATTTGGCCAGATTAATCCCTGTACATGCAGTAATGCCTTCTAATAAAGTGATTAGTTCTACTTTAGGGAGGCGTAGCATGAATATCATCAACCATCCTTCAAGGCTTTATGGATTTTATAAAACAAAACTATTCTTTCCTGACTGAAGCAAGTGAGCATTGGCAGGAGAGTTGTCACCTGGAAAGTCTGTGACATTCCACCCTAAATCTCAGGAACTCCTGTATTGATGCTCCTAATGTGGAGCAGGTAACCAGCCAGCTCTGAAGCTCACAGCAACCAGCTTTGATGGCTCTACAACTAGACAGGAGCTTTGAGAGAATTTTTACACATAAAAAAAACCCACAAACCCAACAATTTATCACTTCTCCTCGCTGATGAATTAGGTGGGTCCTTAGAAAAAAAATCCCAAACAGAATGAAATGGTGACAAAGGGGCAGAGAGCTCAGCTCAGCTGGGAGAAAGATCCAGCTCTGTGCCCATTGCTGTTGCCAGCTCCATGCACAGGCTGGAGCAAGTCACACGTGCTCTTGACATCTTCAGTTTCCCAACTGACAAATGATCAAATCCCAATGCATTGAGTGCTGCAAAAAAAATAGTTATTAGCCTTTGAAAAGCACTTTCAAAGGGTCTGGTGCAGTATAAATGACAGATACTTTAGACAAGAAAAAAAACCCAGATGTGACCATTTTGTTTCAAGGATTTTGTTAAAGGAAAACAATTGTCAGTGTAAGTTATTTTCCACCACAGCAATGGAGGGGTGAGTAGCTCTGTTGTAGGTGAGCACAGTGGATGTGAGGCAGCTGCTTTTAAGCTGACACATTAAGAAGCTGAACTGGTTCAATGGGATAGCTGAGGGAGTATGCTGACATTTATGCTGTACCACAGGTTTATGTTATCATTAGTCTGTATGCCACAGAACATACACTGAGACACTCTAGTATGTGACAGTGCATATAAATTCTGACCAAAAGCTGCTTGGGAAAAAAAAGAAAAGAAGAAAGATCTGTATTCTTAATATTAACACTCTAGTAGGAAATTCCCCGTGGTGGGTGAGAGACACATCCTCACTGAACACATCTCAGGGGGCTGACAGTGGATTTTGGAATTCTTTCTGGTGTTTTCACACTGAAAGGATCTATTTCTTACAAACCTGGAATAGCAGACAGCCTTATTAGAAGCTGCTAATTAAAATGGTCTGCACTTCCATAGCACTTGTAGCCAAATGGCAGGAGAAATGAGCTCCAGGGCTTGCTGGGTGGATTTTCAGTAGAAGGTACGAGTGGCATTTGCAGGAGTTGTGTGGAAGAGTATGGAAATGCATCATTTTTGATTGTTTTTTTTTTTTCNGACAGGAGCTTTGAGAGAATTTTTACACATAAAAAAAACCCACAAACCCAACAATTTATCACTTCTCCTCGCTGATGAATTAGGTGGGTCCTTAGAAAAAAAATCCCAAACAGAATGAAATGGTGACAAAGGGGCAGAGAGCTCAGCTCAGCTGGGAGAAAGATCCAGCTCTGTGCCCATTGCTGTTGCCAGCTCCATGCACAGGCTGGAGCAAGTCACACGTGCTCTTGACATCTTCAGTTTCCCAACTGACAAATGATCAAATCCCAATGCATTGAGTGCTGCAAAAAAAATAGTTATTAGCCTTTGAAAAGCACTTTCAAAGGGTCTGGTGCAGTATAAATGACAGATACTTTAGACAAGAAAAAAAACCCAGATGTGACCATTTTGTTTCAAGGATTTTGTTAAAGGAAAACAATTGTCAGTGTAAGTTATTTTCCACCACAGCAATGGAGGGGTGAGTAGCTCTGTTGTAGGTGAGCACAGTGGATGTGAGGCAGCTGCTTTTAAGCTGACACATTAAGAAGCTGAACTGGTTCAATGGGATAGCTGAGGGAGTATGCTGACATTTATGCTGTACCACAGGTTTATGTTATCATTAGTCTGTATGCCACAGAACATACACTGAGACACTCTAGTATGTGACAGTGCATATAAATTCTGACCAAAAGCTGCTTGGGAAAAAAAAGAAAAGAAGAAAGATCTGTATTCTTAATATTAACACTCTAGTAGGAAATTCCCCGTGGTGGGTGAGAGACACATCCTCACTGAACACATCTCAGGGGGCTGACAGTGGATTTTGGAATTCTTTCTGGTGTTTTCACACTGAAAGGATCTATTTCTTACAAACCTGGAATAGCAGACAGCCTTATTAGAAGCTGCTAATTAAAATGGTCTGCACTTCCATAGCACTTGTAGCCAAATGGCAGGAGAAATGAGCTCCAGGGCTTGCTGGGTGGATTTTCAGTAGAAGGTACGAGTGGCATTTGCAGGAGTTGTGTGGAAGAGTATGGAAATGCATCATTTTTGATTTTTTTTTTTTTTTCTTGCAAGCTGTTCAGCATTCCCCTTCTCTCTCCAGCACGGTGGCAGACAATTTGGTCTGGATCCAGAGCTGGAAGAGGGACTGACAATTAGCAGAGAACATAATACTGACATGGTTACCCCCCCTTGCCTCCTTGCTCTACCTGCAGCACCAAGGGCATGATGTTCATTGTTATTTAGATGGCTGGNAGCTTAAGCATTCAGTGTGAGCCACAGCACTGAGTTTGTCTGCAAACAGGGCCTGAGCTGTTTTATGTGAGCACTAACCACAGAGTGATACTGCTCATGCATCACATACTACTGACTGCTGAAACTTTGGATTCAGTTTCCAGTTCTGGTCAGGACTAGTAAGAGGTTCTTTTGTCTCCTAAACCTTAATCATCTTCTTTTATCCCTTCAGGACTCTTTCAGCTAATGCAAAACAAAATACATAGTTTAAAGGACAGCTGGTGAANAAATTCATACTCTGAAGGGGAAATCCAGCATTTAAGATTTGTTTTCTTTCCAAATTAGCACAAAAGCCTGATTTCTGTAATTATCAGTGAAAAGAGGATTTCCCTCAATCCCCCAAAAGAAGCTTAGGCCTCTTAGAACTCTGCTTGCTGACAACAGGAAAACTTCCTAGCTTTTGAGTCAATAATCTAGAATTGNACCAAAACTACAGCTTTTTACACTCCAGAAAAAAAGAAAAAGTGAATATTTTGTAGCCTGTGGTTCTCATCCTCAGTCACACATAATTCTTATATTGAAAGAGGACAGGAACACATCTTTATAAACAAACACATTATTTTAAATAAATTCCATTAATTGACATGATTAGGAACTAACTGTAAGTCTTTGTAAAACCAAACATCTATATTTAATTTTCCTCATGAGCTGACCAGGAGAAAAACAGATAAAACATATTCCATGTAATAAATGTTAAAATCCCCCTTTGACTCTTGATGCCCCACCCTTAATGGAATAAAAGAAAATGAAGAAAATTCTATTAGGTTTGGCTTTTATTATTGTCATGTATTTTATACAGATCCCTTGTCCTTTTGTGTGCTTGGAACTTTTAAAGCAGCTGTTCCCAGCTCCAGAAGGTGCCTGCAGTGTTTAAAACCAAGCATATGTTTCTAATTGTACTGTCTCACCTGAGTCCAGTTCCCTCACAACTTGAGTTGTCATCAGAGTCTGAGTTTATGTGCACATTTACTGCTGAAATGCTCCCTCAATCTGCTCTTGGCCACACTCCAGCACTGACAGAAAGTCTCTGGAGCTTGAGGATTCAGCCTTCCTATTTAGTACCTGAGATGCTGTGAGTGATGAGAAAGAAATTTACCTCCTTCCCTTCTGCCCAGCCTAGTCCCTGCCAAAGCACAGAGCAGATCTGGGCAAGAATCACTCTGCACCACCCTGTGTGGCTGGGAATGGTCTCATTTCTGTACCATCAGCCAGTGTGTAGAGTGCTTGTGACAGGTCATGGTAGTATTTTGATTAATTTCATAGGTACACAAGCACCTTATAGGGCATTGTTATGTGCTTGGAATGAAAAAAACCACCTTTATTATTTCATCCAGGAAAATGACCCCATTTTCTCATCTTGTCGAAGGAAGAATTGTAGAAAAACTTGCCTTTCTTCCCAGTTGATCTTTATCTTCCTCTTCAGGGTCAGGTGAGAATGGTGACTTTCAGTAGGGAGAATATGGCAAAATAGTTATTTCTCCTCTTCTTAAGTATCTTCTAAAGATATGTGACAGTGTAACCCATTTTGTACTCTCTTATCCACTGCAACCATAATTATCCTTACAGTATTTGTCCAGAGGTATTAACAATAACAACTGTTGTAGAGGCTGCTCACAAAACCAATCACTGATCTCATTCTGAGAATATTTTATACCTTTTCTGATATGATAAAGCAGGAAATTTAGTAGCTTTCATTTCTTTTCTTTCTAAGATTTGAAATATTTTGTGCCTCTGAAGCATTCACATTTGAGTATATTACAGCCTGGAATAAATTCATCTAACATCAGCAGGTAATTGGAGCATCTAAATTACCAGCACAGCTCTTCATATGCAGTCTCAGCTAGGGAAAGACAGGCATTTCTGAGAGGATAAGCCAACTTTTACATGGGATGAGCCAGCTTACACAAATTTCCTCTGCACTGATCCCACAGTGAACCAAAGGCAACTGTGCTCTCATTATAGGTACCTCAGGTAGGTCTCTAAAGTTAAATGAGATCAATCTAGGCTCAAGTAATTGCAGAAAGATCCTGGTGAAAATCTCATTCTATCTTGTTCAGAGAAAGTGCTGTCTTTGGAAGCCAGGACTGATGGCAGGCACTGCAAAGACCCATCTTTTCTCAGGGCATGCAGAATGCAGATGGCATTTATTAACATGCTGCCATAGGTTTGAGATGCCCCAGGCAAACTGAGAAAGCAGCAAACAAGATGCAATGTTACAGGCAATAAACCCGCTCAGCTCAGAAAGAGAAAGGTGCTGCAGGGCACAGATGCTGCTCAGAAAGAGAGGGATAAACTTTGTCTTTGATGATGAACAACCCAAACCAGGGGATTTAGGAGTGAATATTTGGAGACATCTACTGCAGCTTAGGCTGCAACTGAAGGCAGCTGGTGGGGCATGCAAAGGAAATAAACTTTGTGGGGTATACACTGAATAAAGTTATTATCATAACAGGACTTACTGCCCTGCAGGTGCCTGTTGCTTTCTCTGATAGAAAGGTGGAGAAATCCAAACAGCTTAGGTAAGAAAATCCTGCTTGCTCATGGACCCTGGTGGACACCAAACTGCTCAGGAAAGAGAGTCTGTGGATGTTCTTCTTATTGCTCCAGATACAAACACACTGAGATGCTGATGGAAATGTGAAGGGAGAAATAGAAAATGGGACAAAAATAACAACCTGCCTCTGTGAAAATGCAGTTTGTGTCCACATCCTGAATGATGTGTGGTTTATCTTGGGCAAGAAAATATATCAGAACTAAGAACACAAAGGGAAGAACTGGATAATTGAATGTATGAAGCTGCTTCTGTACAAGAACTAAATATATTAGTGGTCATGAGCTGGACAACAGATTAAAACAGAGTTACAAAAAGATATATAAACACATAAGAGCTTTAAAAAGCAGCTAAGACCTAAAATGAGAAAGAAATGTACATAAATTAATCTGTGAATTCTTTCCACTGGACATAGTGAAGGCCAAAGTGTAAGAGGCTCTTTAAAAGAAAAAAAAAAAGCCATTAAAATATGTTAGAGAGCAAGTGCAGATGACTTGTCATTTTAGAGTCCTAGTGTCATTGCAGCTAAGAAATCAGTGTTCTGGATTTAGTCAGGGACTTTTTTACCTTGTCTCCTACACTCCCTGAAGGGCATTTAAAAAAATAACTTCTTCATGTTAATTCATTTACAGGTGCTTTCTAAAATTGTAAGAATATTTTTTAAAGTTTTTTATTATGATTTATACGTTTTGAGGTTTTATTGTTTTGTGGACACTTTTTCTCTACTGTTGATTGGTCCAAGTCACGTGAACATGTGTTTGCAGATAATTTGGTGTTATTTGATATAATTTGTAAATACAAAAAAAAGAATGAAAATGTATTCATCAATATTACTCCATTTCATCTCTTGGATGGAAAAAAAAATTGAAAAGCAGTGGCATAAATTATTCACCCCAAGTAATTCAGCCAGGCCTAAGAAATGCAGTGCAGAGGAGTTTGCATATTGCACAAAGGGATCATTTTCAACCTTCTATTACTTTGTTCACCTCTCCCGTCCTTCTTCATCTCCTTTGCAATTCCAATCAGCCTGCAGCATCCCTGCAACATCAAGAGCATTAGTGATTCTACTGCAAAGTGCCAACCCCATTGTCAGGGTGGCAGCATATTTTATTGATGTTCTCAATGGGATGTGGGGACTCTTGTGGTGAGTTAGTGCTTCAAAACAAAACCCAACTCCTTCTCAGCTCTTGCAGTACCATCCTCATTTCATTGTCTGAATAAACTGATTAGCACTTGGGACTTCCAGAAAGGTTGCCAGCTTTGGGTTGTCATCACAACTTACAGTGGAGCAGTAAAAAAATCAACCAACCAAGCAAGCAAAGCAAATTTCCTGTATGACTTGGTCTAGGTGCCCCTGCTCTGGCAGGGGGGCTGGACTAGATGATCTTCTAGCTCCCTGCCAACCCCTACCATTGTGATTCTGTGATATTTTATGTATTACCCTAAGGGGTAGGGCTTGGGGTTTTCAGTTTTAGAAAGAAAAAAAACCCCTCAAATCCTTTCAACTGATTATCATTTGTGAAAATAAGAGTTGGAAAGCAGGTGATACATCAGCTCTATTCCCCCATTTCTGTTTTACCACCCTGAAACCAGCAGTTAAGTCCCCGTTTTGTCAACAGGAACACAATTTGTCAAAGGTTATATGACCCAGATCTCATAATTCCCAGAGCTGGGCTAAGCTCTGTTTCCTACCTTTCCAGATGATGAATGTCTGCAGTTTGCTGCACTTCGTCTCTTTAGTGCATGAGAAGGAGAAGTATTCCACAAGAGAGGTTATTTCTGTGCTTTCTTACACTCCAGTAAATCCTGGAAGGTATTAAAAATCAGGCAGAATTACTCAGAACTATTTCAAAAGAAGTTTCTGAGGTGTTCAAGTGCTTGAGCCCTATCAACAAGTTACAAGATAGTCTCACACAGCAGGTCACAGTCTCGTGGAGAACTTGCTATAATCCTTATTTATAAAAAAAGTGATAATAGAAAGCCAAAAGATTTCCAGCCTAGGGCTGTGTCTGAGAGAAATTCAGGAAATCTATGGAGCTGTGCTCATAATTCAGCACAGAAACTCTTGGGGTGTAGTGCATACTAAATGAGGGTTGTTAAAAGAGAAAAATCCCATCCCAGCACCAAATTCTGGCCCTTTGGGAAAAGTGAGGGGTCAGCAGCAAAGGCGAAGGCTCCTCTGAGAGCTTCATTTCACCTCCAGTCTCCAGTTTTCAGTTCTTTCAGAACTCTCGTTCACAGCCCTGTCTTTCTGAGGAATTATATTTTATATATAATGGCATATATATAATATACATTTAAATGTAATTATGGCATTTATAACCATCTGTGAGTGGGCTTACTGGCCCTTCCTTGATTCTGAATCAACTTATGGCACGTGATGGAGTGCTCCATGTAACTCAAAGAAATGATGCTGTGTCTTGGACTGGGAGGGATATAAACCCTTTTTTGCTTCAGTGCTGCATGCAACTTTTGGCAGACAGAAGGCAACAGAGAAGTTTTAGGCCGCCATAACAAATCAAATGCAGCCGTGTTAACAAATACAATTTAATTTTCATTACATTCTCATGAAGTCTGCTACAGACACTATTTTGGAGGATAAGGTTGTCATAGTTATTCCCAAATGATCTCCATGCAAAGTCAATTTTCTCTGTCATTTTTCTCCACAAATTTAGAACACCTTATTGCAATTGCACATGTTAAATTTCACACACTATATGAAAGGGAATGGAGAAAAAGATCAGGAAGGAGCTGGACAGTTGTAGGGTGAACTCCTGGCAGAGAAGAGATCAGAATGGTGTGCAAACAGCTATGAGTTTTGCTTGTCTTGCTGAGCACCAGAACATTATCAATGTCTTTGTCTATCATGCAAAACCAGCTCAGTAGCTGAAGGTAGGTAGCTGGAGTGGACTGACTGTAGAACCTCAAGCATGGCAACATTTCTGTGCCTCAGAGGCAAGATCCAGGCTTGCTGAGCTAGGACTTGCAAAGGTAACTGTGCTGCTTGGCTTCATCTTGCCTAGCTCAGTCTAGCAGGTGAAAAAGGGCAGGTGCAAGTAATTGCAGGCTAATGAGGGGATTAATTCAGTGGTGAGGTCAACTTGGAGGCCACTATAAATTACCATGAGGCAGTTACAAGGTGCAGCTGTGGAGAGTTTTTGGAGGGAGGAGAGTGATTTGTTCTGAGCTCCACCTGAGCCAGCAAGCAGTGGGGAATTGTGGGCAGAGCATGCTCAGAGGGCTGGAAAGTTTTCCAGTCAGACACTTCTGGTGGGCTGCTTTGGCTTAAACCCGGGTTCTTCTTGTCATTTTCTGTCCCTGGGAGCATCTCAGCTGTCTGCCACTTGCTGTTCCAGGACACTTAAGGTGGGTAACAGGTCCTTTATTCTATCTGTTGTCTTTGCACACACATCTTGGATGCTACAAGGTTTGTAAGATAAGATAAGAAAGCTCTTCTGACGTGTGCTAGCATCTAGAGCTCACCAGGCAGTGAGGACAGCAGTTGATTTTGGGTGGCAGTGTGGGTGATGGGTGTTTTCTTTACTGGCAGGCATGATCTCCCAGGAAGGCTCTGCAATGTGTTACTTTGCTTTTAAGATGGATCATTTCCTTCATGGTAGCAGCCTCCCAGGTTCTGGTCCTGCAAAGCACACACACATGCTGCAAAAGC
>VYZU01006849.1:74285-92430 GCA_013401355.1 Ceyx cyanopectus | reverse complement strand
CTTGTAGTAAATGTGACTTACACTATTACAGTGCTATTAGGGCACCTAGTTCCTTTTTCCAAGGCCAAGCCATTAGACTTCAAATTACATTAATCCAGACAATCCTTACCATATGAGAGCACACACTGAATTGGAGGGCAAAGAGAAACAGAGGGCTGAAAAAGTGATCCTCTGCATTATCCAGAAAATAATTGGCTAGTGTTACCTGCAGCAAGAGGAAAGGGTGAGAACCTTTCATTTTTATAATGGTTTTTGGGGGTTTTTTTGACTGTGAAATGGACAGGAATATTAGAGAGGCACCGACTATGCATTTGATGAAGGCAGAGACACATTTCAGTAACAATTAAGAACAGTAAATATCAGAACTCCAGGAGGGAAGACATGCTGCTATTTAAAAAATACAGTTCTGTGAAACTTAACTGGGCAAGAGCTTATGTAACTTGTAAAAGCATCTGTGACATGTTAGGCCACCCAGAAGAGGTGCAGCACTCAAGGTCTGATACTAGTTAAGTCAAAAATTTACTACTTGTTTCCTTCTACTGTTGGATTTTGAGAAGAGTTAGCTTTTTTCCTGGAGGAAGAAAAAAGCCATCTGCAAATCATCTCAGAGATGGAAGTATGTCAAACTCATACAGGCCATCCCCAGTGCTACTTAATCCTCAACAGAAAAGAGCATTTCTGGAAGCACAAGGCTATAAACCATCCCAAAACCTTATTAAGAACCATTTGCCAGCAGGAAAGCACAAAATAGAACATCATCTGAGAACTGGGGCTCTACCAGTAAGGAAACATTAACCAACTGCAATCACTTAAACTATAGAGCTAGATTTCAACCAAAGAAATAAAGATTATTTCACCACTTGAGCTGTTCTGCCCCTCTTATCTACCACTTTGTTTTCCCTTCTCCAAGGGCATAAAAATAAATCCCTTTTGAATGGAAACTGTTCAGTTTGTTCTGCAAGGGTGGTGTCAGAAAATCCTCTGTGGAAAAGATCTCCCTGGCACTGTAATTGCTCTACAGAGACTACATGCTTTTATAGAGAGTAAAGTTGCAGTACTTATATCAGAAAATCCAGACATTTTTTAGTAGTGTAAATTGGACTCAGTTCTTGTAAATGGAAATACAAGCTTCTCTCATTAATTCTGCAATTTACCTTATCTGCTACCCATACAGCCATGGGCAATGAGTTACAATTATTTTTTTGAAACATAACAGGAAGAGTTCTTTGACTCAACCAAGTTCTTCAAACACCACCACTTATTAACAAACTATCTGGAGTTAATGGTGCTTAATAGATTATAATGTCAGTGCTTTGTTCAAATTCTGTATCTCCTCTAGATGACCCACAGTGAAAAAGAAGTACAGCACTTCCAGTGAGATGCATGTTCCATATCAGAAAGAGAAGATTCTGCTCCAAAAGCCTTTGCTAACTATACAAGCAAGTACAAAGCTCAGACAGATGTCTTCATGGGGCTTGATGCAGCAGATGTCAGCTGCCATCCAGCTGATATGCTGTGTGACAAGCCCTGCCCTCCCCCAGCATCTCTGACCATTACCATTATGGGACTTTTTCCTCAAGTGGGCTAAGTCACATGAAGAACATCTTGCACACAACACTGCAAGACAGACATTCACATGTCTATCAAGAAGGAATTGAGACATTTTCTGACAGGATCAGACAGTTGGAATGTTTCATCATTGTTAAAGTAGGCTGACTGAACATCTGCAACAGACTGACTGGCACAGTGTCTTCCAGCTGCAAAGTGGACAGCTACCCAGGGTTCATCACATGCACATGGTTTGCAGCACCAACAGTGCTGAGTCAGGCTCCACACTGAAAGAGCAGCAACAGTAAAGCTAAGGTCAGAAGGAAGACACAACAAAAGTCTTCAGCAGTAAAACTATTGTATGCATTTCATGGCACTTTGCTCTCCTTTGAGATGCTGAGTTCTGTAGATGCAAGCTGTGAGTGGCTCCTTTTACACCCCATATACTCAAGCACGGCTAGGAATTTGTCCAGTGATGAAACAAGTCAGCAACAGTCAGCAATAAAACCCAATTTCCTCTTCTCTAGCCCTCTGAAATCTATACTTACTCCTCTGGAACACAACCCCCCCCACAAGGAAGGTACTTCACCCAGAAAAGCACTATGTGCAACATGAAGGAAAGGAAGTCAGAGGGGATGAGGTCAAGAATCCTTCAACAGAAAAAATCCCCAAACTGTAGGGAAAGATTAATTCAATTACTGAATCACAGAATGACATATTTGTTATTTTCCTGCCTATATGAAATTTTAACATCTAATTAGATGAGATTGCCCCCACTGTCTTCCAGACATGAGAGAAATCTTGAAATGTTGAATTATTCATACAGTCAACAAGTTACAGGCAAATACTGCATAAATGATGGAACTTTCAGAGGACAAAGGTATAAAATTTACATCCTTCCTGCTTATTCATGGTCAAGTTTATATTAATAAACAGCAATATGTTAACTTTGACCACCAATACCTGAATTGTTATGACACTGACAGTTCCACTAACTGGGAAAAAAACCCAACAGCTTATATATAGAAAACTGTCTCCACTTGGAGACTTCTTCATGGAAACTAAAATATGAAAGTATTATGTGAAGCTGGATCATCTTTTGTTAAGAAGCATCTTCACAGTAAGAACTGTGAAGAACATATTCATTCATGTTTAGGTTGCTTTTTGGGGGAGTGTGTGTTTGGTTTTTTTTGTTTGTTGTTTTTAATATTCAGACATCACACAATAGCTTCTTGCTATTTTCACCACTTCAGAGATGTACAAAGTATTTGCATAAAAGCAGATACCATCTGAATTCTACTGATGTTGTGAAATAAAATAGTCTTCCTTCCTCTTACTAAATTGGTGTTGCTTGTTGGTAGGATTCCATAGGATCACACTGTCAAATACAAGCATCATGAACTCAACAGAACAGAGAAAGACAATTAAATCCTACTTCACACTGCAAGAAGACAGCAGCCAATTTAGACAAATTCCCAGGCTTGACTACCACAACAGCATTTCTTCAGTCAAGCCAAGGAGTGGAAAGTTTTAGGTACTGTAACTTTAAAGAAGACCTGTTTATCATCTGATTTGATCAAGACAGGAAGAGAAGGGTGGAGGAGAAGAGAAAGAGAACTCTAGCTAATCTAACTTAGCTATGCTACAGGGTCTTCTGTCTGAATATGCAGTGTGCTACAACAGGGCCCCACCATACAGTGCTTTCAAAAAGACTCTGGTAGATGTCAGACATCTTTTCAGAAGTTTAATACCAGCAACCAACCACCCTAAGTAAGGAGATGTGTGCTAACCGTTAGTGAGGCTATTCCTTTGTGATAAGATTTTAGAGCCTCAGCAATGCAAGAAAGTGCTGAGCTGTAGTTGTCCTCCTGCAAACCTGTCAGGCACTGTTCTGCATGGGAGAACTCCTTCAAGCTGTTCAGCCAGAAGTAGAAGTGTTCTGAAGCAACTTGAGTCAGCAGGCTTTGATAGAGTTCTCTGGCCATGTCATGGTTGCCCTGTAATGACAAGAAAGAAGGTTGTGGGTTTCTATAAAAACACAAAGAACAGTTACACCTCCAGAACTACTTTTACTTGAAAGATAGAAATAGTGGAACTTCTTCCTGTCATTTCATCATGACAATACTAGCAATAAATAAGAGCACAAATGCTTATTCATGGAAATATCAGTGTGTGTAAAGCACAGTATTTTAGACAAAATAATTCAACAAGATAAGAAACAAATAGTCGTCAACAAAAAAACCCTGGCATTCTACAGAATTCTAACCCCAGATGTAACTGTGCTGAAGGGAAAACAGTATCTTTTTCTTCCTTTCACACTGAAGCAGCACACATCAGGATGGCTACATAACCCTGTAAAGGACATCTGGACAATGCAGATTAGCTATGTGCTCAAGAAAGTATCAGGTCATTACTTCCTCCACAAATTCTTTAAAAAGACAAGTGAAAAACCATCATTTCCTCCTCCATGGTCCCACCATTTGCCTTTCTTTCTTTCTGAAGTTCACAGAAATCACTAGCATCCATGCAACACCACCAAAACATGTTCATCCAGGTATTTTCACTTACCATCCTGGAAGCCTGCCTGGCTATCCTGTAGGCTGTCCAGCCATTGGAGGCATTCTCAAGCTGCTGTTTGATAACAGTTTTGATTTCTGAAGATAACGCTTTCTGACTGGAAACAAATATCACTGTGGCAAGAGAAACCTAGCAAATAGTGAGGAAGAAACAGTTCAGGAACTAAGGAAAACAAAACCAAAAAACCACAAACAAATAAAAAAAAAACAAACCAACCAACAAAACCCACTAAAAGAATCCTAAAACACCCCCCCAAAAAAACCATAAAACAACACAACCACAAAAAAAACCCCCATCCAAATCTGTTTCCTAAACTACCAGAAATTATCTGCTTGATTTTGGACTCAAAACTATTTTTCAGTCATATAGCTTAAGTAGTTATTGCAGCACAAGTATTTCTTGTGGATGAAAGTCACTTCCCTTTAGAGAATCTTCACGGTGGCTTTTAACAGAGATATTTTGAATGCTCCGAATAAATTATAAGGAAGCTTGTAATTTCTCTCAAAATTAATTTCCAAACAGATGTGATAAAACCATTTTTTATCTCCTACAGTATGTTAAGTCATGTGCATCAATGTACCATACATAAACTAAACTGCCATTTTGTTTTTCTATAACCTTTTATTTTACACATGCCCTGGTAATTTCACTAGCTGGGTTTGTCTGAGCAGTGCCATCTGCTGGGAAATCTAATAAAATACACTTCAGCTCCAGCTACAGGATTTTGACACTAAGCAGACAAAAGTTAAAGCAAAACTGAAAATGGGCTATAAACTGGCATCTCAACATGCAATGTCTTGACTACCTTAAAAAAAGGAAAAAAAAGAAAAAAAAAAGAAAAAAAAGAAAAATAAAAAGAAAAAAGAAGAAAAAAGAAAAAACAGAAAAAAAAGAAAAAAGAAAAAAGAAAGTAAAAGAAAAGAAAGAAAATAAGAAAAAGAAAAAAATGAAAGAGAAAAAAAGAAAAAAAATTTATCCACAGTATTTTATATTATATAGACTTTATCCACAACTTTAATTAATCTGAAGATCTTACCAAAAGTTCCTGTTTTTTATCTGTGGCAGATTGTCCAATTAATTTATAGAGGTCCATTAGGTCTCCTAGTATCCCATCTGCCAGGACAGGCAGCTGCATGGCAATGGCTGCTAGACAGTGGCACATGAGGATCCTGGCTGTGTCCTGGGCACTGTGCAACTGGGTCAGCAGGGACTCAACTACTGACTGGCTCAGGTGAGGACGGCACTGGACCAGCTTCACCATACAAGTTAATGTGATCTGCAATTCAACACAATCAACAGGTACAAGAAATACTGAAATACTTTAAAATAACAGTGCCAGACACGTTTATCTGCAAGTGATTGCAGAAATATAGATGAGTTGGTGTTTTCAGAACAATGTACTCTGCAACAGATGAGATTTTTCTGTGAGCCCAAGTCTCTGTCCCAAGCTCACAGCACAAAAGCAGATCACAATAATCTTCCTCCTCATAGCACCAGCCTTGACAGCTAAATACATAAAATTACTGGTAGCAGCTCATCAAGTGGGAAAATAAAAACAATAGTTTATAGAAGTGGGTATTGTGCACAGTGCATCCATCTCCAAAAAGCAGGTTAATTCCAAGATTCACTTCATCCTCCAGCAACCTCTATCCCAAGTTCACATTCATGTTTTATTACAGCTGTTCCTCTTAGAGGAATGCAATTTCCCCCTCCCCCCATTAACTTACTCTACAGCCCAGAGGAGTTAAACTATAGTTGTGCTCAGTTTCTCTACCTCTTTGAACTCTGGTTATGGGTAAAACACAGAAAAATCTTCATTTCCTTCCAGTATGTTATGTTTCCACCAGATAGGATCTGGTGCACACCAGTCTTTCTGTTATACAAGATATTACTATAATTTACAGCTATGCTACTGGAATACATGTTATCTTTAAGGTAACATGTGCTACCAAATGTTACCTTTAAGGTTGCCTGAGCTCCTGGACTATCATCTTGACTGCAAAGAACAAGAAGTGCTTCTAAGCCAAAAACTGCATCTTGCTCCAAAGGCAGAAGATCTAAGAAAAGAGAAACAGAGTAATTTAGTTCCCTGTTATGTTTTCTGACCATACTCAGTGTCACACTAGCACTGGTGTTGCAGATATGCCAGGCAGGTTTCTTCCTAATACTTCTGCCTTGCCTTATTCTGATTTGAATAATTTCTGAGCATTCCAGGCAAACTATTCAGCTGTCACACCAATGGTGACATCTGTAGAGGGCTCTTCAGTCTCTGGACTAAGACTTCTAAATGCCCTGTTACTCTTTTGCAACAGGTTTTGTGCAGACTTTGAAGGCTGACAAACAATTCACAATTTTGCAGCAGAGGCAAGACAAGCATTTATTTAACACAAGTTCTACTAAGCCCAGTAATTTTCTCTAAATTAGGCAAATATAGAATTTCCCCAAACATTTGTAAAATTATACAGAGTATTTGCTACTAGATCAGAGACCTCACTCTCCCTAAAAAGCACTAAGCCTCAGACTTGTAGACAGGTTGACATTATGACATGTTATGTGCATAAGGTTGCCTGGGAACAATACATTCCATTGTCCTTGCTTTCATTTTCATTTACCTTTTTCCTGACAAGAGGCTGATATATTGGTCAGAATTCTCACACCATGAGCTGCAATGCCACGATTATTATGGTAACAGCACTCCTGAGCTAGCTTTACTAAATCAAATGACCTTGCAGTTGTAGCTGCTGTTCCTAAATAAAGACAAGGAAAAAAAACAAAAAGAAAAACAGCACAATCCATAATTCCACCACAGATCTTTTTAAGTACATTTTTGCAAAAACCTGCATTGACTTAAAATTACTTTTTTCCCCACCACCACCACATGTTTGAAGGGCAAGATAAAAACATCTTTCGCTCTCCCTCCACACACAGTGGCTCTGTCTCCATTCCTGAACAAGTCAGACATACCCAAGAAAGAATATCTGGGTCTAAAGGCTAATGTTCCAGGATTCAGAAAAATAATTACCTTAAGAAATATTATGTCTGATTAAAAAAAAAAACAACTAGTGAACATATTGATAATTAAGACATGCCAGTATGACTGAAGATTATGTATTATTTTTCTCCATTTCTGCAGCCCATGTAGTTGGGTACATAATACTCATTAGGGCAGTCTGACTTTCAAGGAAAAAAAAAAAAAAAAGACAAAACAGTACCAGTATGATCACCATCTTAAGTACAAGATATTTCAAAATATTCACATTAGGGGTCTACGCAGTCCCTATAGAGCCAAAACAGCCCCTCTACTCCCTCAGTAGGGGTCTATACAGCCTAAAGGGCCCCTATACAGCACAATTAGGGGTCTATAAAGCCCCTAGAGAGACAAAACAGCCCCTATACACCCTGTTTACGGGTCTATGCAGCCTCTATAGAGTCCAAACAGTCAGTATACAGTCCCTGAAGGGGTCTATGCAGGCCCTATAGAGCCAAAACAGCCCCTATACAGCCCAAGAAGGGGTCTATAAGCCTCTATACACCCTGATTAGGGGTCTATGCAGCTCATATAGAGCACAAATAGCCCCTATACAGCCGCTGAAGGGGTCTATGCAGCCCCTAGAGAGCCTAAACAGCCCCTAGACAGACTCATTAGGCTGTGCGGCGGCCATCTTGTGGTGGGGCAGGGGAGTGGTGGCCATTTTGTGGTGGGGCAGAAGAAGTGGCAGCATCTGAGACCTCACCTGGAGCACTGCATCCAGTTCTGGAGCCCTCAGCACAGGAAAGACATGGACCTGACCAAGCAGGTCCAGAAGAGGGCAACAAAGATGATGAGAGGCTGAAACACCTCTGCTATGGGGACAGGCTGAAGGAGTTGGGGTTGTTCAGCCTGGAGAAGAGAAGGCTCCAGGGAGACCTTAGAGCACCTTCCAGTACCTGAAGGGGCTCCAGGAAGGCTGGAGAGGGGCTGTTTCCAAGGGCCTCTAGTGAAAGGACGAGGGGTAATGGGTTTAAATTAGAGAAGAGGAGATTTAGACTGGATCTCAGGAAGAAGTTCTTTCCCTTGAGGGTGGTGGATCAGTGGCACAGGCTCCCCAGGGAGGTGGTTGAGGCCCCATCCCTGGAGCTATTGCAGGTGAGGTTGGCCAAGGCTCTGAGCAGCCTGCTCTAGTTGAGGGTGTCCCTGCTCCCTGCAGGGGGGCTGCACTAGATGACCTTTGGAGGTCCTTTCCAGCCCTAAACATTCTATAATTCTATGATAGTAATTTATATAGTTTTCTTACCTGGAGCACTGCTGAAGTACTGTTTAATGGCAATGGTTCCTGATAACGTGGAAAGAACAGACAGCATGCCCAGCTTCAAGCTGTCATAAGGAGTGTGAAGAGCAGACTCACAAAGTGCCTAAAGATTAGCAGGAAAAAAAGACACAGAGGGCAGGAAGTTCAAACAAACAATAACCCCAAATAGTGCTCTTATGAGGTATACAGGTTCTTGTATGGTATAAGGGTTAAATTCTAAATAAATTTGCTCCAAAGTAGTATTTTGCCAACCCACTGAGCAGTGTGGCATCAACAGACAAGAGTATCAATGATTAGGGTTAAAAAGTCTGGATGTCTCAAGACACTGATGTTTTACTCCAGTGCTATTAGATCACCACTTAAGAGCATACTGGAAACAGTTCACTATGAAGGATGCCAGGAGCACAGAATAATTAGCAGGATGGACCACAGGCTACCTGTCACCTTTGCAGTCAGGAGGACTGCTCTATGATTCAATAGTAACAGCTTCTAAATCAGTGAAGTTGCCACAATTCAAAGACCAAGCCTCTTATCTGACCTACACACACCTAAAGTGCTGACTCTAACACTGATTAAACTCTTGTAGGTAAAGAGGTGTAAGAAGCAGGTTTTGCTGTGAGGAAAGCTCTGTTCTAGACCCTGTTACATAAACATTACTAGAGTTGTTTAAATATATGGAAAAAGAGTTACAAAGTCTTGAGTTGGGCATTTCAGCAGTCAAAAGAATTCTTATTACTTCTACAGTGTCATTCAGGAAGCAGTAACAACCTTCAGTCAATTAATTTTACTATAACCCAGCCACTGGTTTGGCTCCAACATCAGCAGAACTTTTTCCTGTGCATTTCAATTATCAGGACACCTACTTTAAGATGCTACATAATGATGAAAACCATTCTTCTCAGTGTCTCTCATCTATATTGAGATAACTACCAACCAGGCATAATGGTATAAAAGGGAATAAATAAAATAAAGAGCTCACTAAACCAAAAATACACTGCAGACTTCAAATCTTAGCCAAGATTCAGGGATATTTACTTTCCCGTTAATCTTATCTGTTTATTTTCTACAGTCTACCAGAAAAAAGGGAGAGACAAGAAGAAAAAAAAAAGTTCCTATGCAACTGTGATTGAAATTAAGCAGCAATACATTGATAAAATGACAACTGTTTCCCCAAGTAACACAAGTGCATCATAAACACCTTCTAGGGTCTCATTTGTACAACAGGAGTCACAAGCATAACACTGAAAACGAGCCATTAACACTAAAAAAATGAAGTCAAAATTACATTTGACCTGTCAAGAGTAGCTTGCTGGATGACATGCTTTGACAAATCCCAATCATAGTGTAAGGTTAAACATTCAGCTCTCAAGTCTCTCTCTTAGATGAGTTTGGCAGTGGAAAAAGAGAATTCCTTACTCTACATGGCACAGGCCTTTCCTCAGCTGTCACACTTCAACTTGGATCCTTATGGGTTAACTTACCCAGCTGGAGATATTCTATGAACCCTTCATTAATACTTGGCTACTCTAGTTGGTAGTGTAACCTAACTGAAGGATATGGAGATGCCTGTTCTTCCTTGCTTTACCTCCCAGATTGTTCTTCTGGAAAGAATTCTAGAACTAAACACAAGGTTTTGTAATAAACTTTATCATCAAACCTGAATATTTTCTCTGCTCCATGTATGTGGTGTCTTGTTAGCCAACAATTTTAAATCTTGGATTGCAAGCCTCTTCACAGCCTTCCTGGGATCATTCTTCAAATACTGCAACAGAAGCTGGATCTGTAACGAAGTAAATTCATTGACTAGGAGAGAGAAGCTCTAAGGAGGAAGTATTTTCAAAAGTACTTTTTACCTTGAGGGTGGTGGAGCAGTGGAATAGACTCCCCAGGGAGGTGGTTGAGGCCCCATCTCTGGAGATATTCCAGGTGAGGTTGGCCAAGGCTCTGAGCAGCCTGCTCTAGTTGAGGTGTCCCTGCTCACTGCAACCAACTTACTACATGATGCCTACATCACTTAAGCACCATTGGCTGTTCTGTTACAAAACACAGCCTAAATCACCATGTTTACTGCCACAGCAGAAAGCTTCAGACAGATCAATGCTATTAGTCTAACAGCAACAGACACCAGCCTTCCATAGCAGTACAGGATTGAAAGCAAGCAAATAGGTTTTCATAACTACAAAGATTAGATGAATTTCTAATGTCCTTGTGTTCAGACCTGCTGTATAAATCACATCCAAAGCACATTGTATTTTTCCATCACTACTCACCCACAACTTCATTTCTAGTCCTAAATTATAGCAACAGATTCAAATTACCCAGAGGTCTTAATAAAAAAAAAAGATTTTTAAATGCACTCTATGCTGTTGAAATATTCATCTGCTTGCCTGCAAGGAAGGCAAAAGGCACACTTATAACCCAAGAGATAAACAGCAGTGAAAAGCAAAGCCTTGCTTCTATAGGCAAGATGAAATTATTTTAGAAAAACTCAAGGCTTTTGTTTTCCTAAATGATGATTGGCCCTTGCTAATTTCAATCCCAGCTGATTTAAAGAAAGACAAGTTATGATCTGAAAAAAAAAGGGCTCTTGTGTTTGATGGAATTACCTGAAAGTGACACCAGAAAGGGTAAAAACTATAAAAGCAGCAGCAGTTTTCAGGGTATTCTTTCTCTAGAGCACAAAGGAGCAACCATCCAAGCATATCCATCATGATTTGTTTGTTGTTGGCTTGGGTTGTTTTTTTTTACATCATCTGAATTTTTTTTAAAGGTATTTTGTACTTTAAGTTGAAGGAAAGAATTAGTGAGAATTACCTGTTTAGGAATGTCAACCAAAGAAGAAGCAGCAAGCAGAGTAAAGGTGTGCAGAGTAACAATGACCATCTTGGTAGAGGGGTATGATGTTACCAGCTGCTGCAGCAGCTGCCTGGAGCTGGAGGCCAGGCTAGCATCATGATGCATGTGCTGGAGAATAGGGATCAGCTTCAATTTCAAGTCCACAGGTGTGGCCAAACCTGCATCAAGGGAAAAAAAACCAACCACAGGCAGAGTGTTTAGTCCTTTGCATTGGCTTTTGGCAGTACCAAGCCACAGCAGCTGTCTGCATTGCCAGCACTGCTGAACACAACCTGCACTGGTTTCAAATAACTCATCTACTAGCTAGCAGCAAAACAACTGCAGTGTCAAGCACTTCCATGGTTCTTGGAGAAGGTTGCTCCTTGCTTCATCACTAGTTGCACACATATGAACCCATCTGAATCACCCTGTGGTATCTATGTAAGTTGATTCAACATACCATAGATGAGCTTTTATTGTTTACCAAACAGGTGTTTGAGAATTTAAGATTTCAGAAGACACGAGAGCCAGAAATTAGATTATTGGTTAGCTAACTTAACTTGAAACCTGAAATCATTTGAGGATAAAGGCAACACAGAAACACAGAATGTTAGGGATTGGAAGGGACCTAGAAGATCATCTAGTCCAACCCCCCTGCCAGAGCAGGATCACCTAGGCTAAGTCACCCAGGAACACATCCAGAATTCTGATATTCAGTATTTCCATAGGAATAATAAAAAAAATATCACAGAAATTAGCTTTTCCCTTTTTTCATTCAAAATACATACATACCTTGAATCATCTCACTGATTTTATTACATATGCCAGCAGCAAAATCCCTGTAAAGACAAAGTACGAGGTGATGGGAAAAATAAATTATTAAAAATAAAACCCAACTAAACTACTAACATTGTGTTTACAAAGGAGTGCTTGCCAAAAATCTAAGGTTTTTTAGGACTTCTGCATATTGGCATGATCAAATGATAAAAATATGCCAAAGTGACAAGCAGGGAACCTTTTGTTCCTCAATATAATCTCTGTGAAATAATGTTTGATTAATTCCAATACTTCACTTTGCATTCTCACATTTATGAGCCTTCTGTTCCTATTTTAGAAAAAAAAAAATAAACTCCCATTCAGATTTCTTTATAATACTGGTACTGCACATAAATATTCTCCTATAAATGACACTGACAGAAAGAAATATTAAGATTGGTGAATACCAGTGTCAATGGAATTGCCATTCTCTGAAATACAAAAAAAAAAATAAGAAAAAAAAATAATTAAATTAGGTCTTACTTTGATTGTGCAGAAAAATTGGCAGCAGCAAATATAGCAGCTTCAACTTCCACATTATCATGGGAATCCAAACTCTGACGAATACTGTGATGTGCATTCTTCCTTTCTGGAATAATAGATGCCATGCTGCCCAGCATCCTACAGAAATAAATATCAGCAAAAGCAGTAAGAACAATGGCCATGAAGAAAAGCAAGTTTAAACCAAAGAGAAATGGAAAAGGACACCATTTTTAATAGAAATGTGCCCTTTTGTGTCTATTACAGGAACAAATGCTGAATGTAGGCATGTAATTAAAAGGTAACTAATTCTGTTACATGCACTATGTCAGTGGTTTAATTAAAAAATTACAATGTTTTGATACCTTTTAGCTTTAAATGGGTACAGTGAGAATATCTTTTGTGGAAATGCTAAAAACAGAGTAAATCAATCTATTGCTACATATATATAAAAGATACTTTTTGTTCACATTTAGGATAATCAATAAAAAGAGGAATGAATGCAGGATTTGCACTGATGGTATAAAAGAGTTCTAAGCAAATATTTACATAGGTACCCAGCAATAAAGTTCTAGACACAAAGCTCTGTTTTAGCAGATAATTTTTCAGCATCTTCTTCCTTACTGACACTAAAGACAAACACATGGACTGAAGGCAACCCCTTTAAAGACAGATGTTGCTTTTAACTCTGTTAGCAATGTATAAGATTCCTCCTACATTTCATTCATGGTAGTTTCAGACTTTGTTAACCCAGACCAGCATACTAATTAATTAGCTTGACATTTTAATTAAGTTAGGTTCCTTTATGTAGTACATACCTAAGTGTAATAGCCCGAGCAACTGGATCATTGCTATGAATTACTGAGAAAACTCTTTTGACAAACTCATCCACATTTAGAATCTTCTCCAAGTGTTTCTCACTCTGCTGAGTAACTTTCAGCACACACAGCCTCAGAAAGTTGTTTCTATGAGAAGACACAGACATTTCTTTATCAGACTGTTTTAGAATAAAAACACTTTAAATGAGAAATTATTTTTAGAAATGAACTTCCAAGAATAAATTAAAAGAGGAAAAATCTATGTTTTAAAAGCAGAACAGTCATCAATCTACTTAAATACAAATGCACTGTTGGTATTTTCTAGGTAGTGTCAAATTTAGGCCCAGTTCCAGGGAAATGAACCTGTGAGGAGTTGTGCAGAAAGAGATCTGCTTTGTGCACACTTTGGAAACTCTCCTAATAAAGCATGCCCAAAACAAAGACAGAAAAGTGTTAATTTCCAGGTGCAAGTGAATTTCTTCTCCTACTTGGAGCCAACAGATTGTTACTTTGTAAGCTATTACAAATTAGCTTCAAGTCTATCCCATGCACCACTTGGATATTTGAAAAAAACCACACTTCAGGCTTTGTTATTAATGCTCCTTAAGCCACAACTTGCACATATGCTCATTCACCTATTTATCATTAATTTGAAGGTTCCCACAAAGCCCAATTTACACCAGTGAACTAAACCAGACACCAAGTGCCCACTCAAAATGGGACAAGCTTCAATTAATCACTTGTCCTCAATAAAGTAGGTACCTCTGTGGAATTACCAGGCGAAAATTACCAGAAAAGCCCCGGGACTGCCCAGGCTCCAATGCAGCAACACTCCCAAGCTATGGAGCACTACTACGGATCAGTGATGCTACTCACCCGACTCTGAAGACATCGGCCAGCTTTAGGAAAGCTGAATTAATGAGAATAGGGAAAGGATATTTCTGAAACAGCCTGGGAAAACGAACCACGGCTTCGCACTGCTCCCCGAGTTTGCCGGACCTGAGGCCTAAAGGAGACACCAGTAATTAGCGCAGACACCGAAGCTGCTTCGCGACCAGGTCCTGCCTCCACAGCCCGGGCCCTGAGCGACCAAGGGCGGGACGGGGTGGGATGGAACGGGTCAGGATGGGACTGGACGGGATGGAACGGGACCACCTCCCCCCCCAGTGCGGCAACGGGCAGAGTGCGGGTGCTAAACACAGCCTGTGAAGACTGCGAGCCCCGGCCTCCGCTCCCCAAGGCCGCCGGCAACCCGGAGCCCGCCCGGGCCTCACCTTTGTCCAGCTCCATGAGGGCGGAGTTGGCGTCCAGCTCCTGCTCGCCGTAGCCCGCATCGGCCAAGAAGGACTTGGCGCTGCCGGCCATCCCGCAGCCCTCAGCTCTACCCCGGCCCGANCCGCCGAGGCCGCTCCGCGCGTGCGCAGGCGCGACGCCGAGGCGCGTGCGCGTTGCGACGGTCACAGGGGGCGCGCCCGCCGGCCCCGCCTCATCCCGCGGCACCACCGGCGGGTGGGAGGGGCCTGGAGGCGCGGCCCCTCCACGCTGGCCAATCAGAGAAGAGAGGGCGCGGCGCGGCGGGCTCCCGCCGCCCAATGAGGAGCCGCGGCGCGTTTGGCGGGTCGGTCGGTCGGTTGTTGGCGGGAGTTGGCGCCAAGAGCCGGTCGTGCTGGACCATGCTGTGCCGCGCGCTGCTGCACCGCGCCTCGGCCGCGCCGCCCCGTGAGTACCGCGGCCCCCGCACCGCTCCCCGCACCGACCCCCGCCGGCCCCGGCACCGCGCTGTCTCTTTTCCCGGCGGCGGGGCCGGAGTCGCCGGGTTAGGCCCCCTCTGTGTGATGGCTCAGTGCGCGGCTTGGGCGCCTCCGTAGCCGCGGGGAGGGCCTCGGGGCTCCTCGCTTCCCACGCTGCGCTGTCTGTTGCGGTTACGGTCCGTCTGTCTCCTTGCAGGTCGGTCCTCGCCGCTTCTCCCGCTGCAGCATCTCTTGGACAGCTACCAGTGCAGACAAGAAGATGACCACCTGTCTTACGGGGAAATGGGGATGCCGGTCCCTCCTTTCGGCTGCGCTTTTTCTACGGGTAAAGAAATGGTCCTTTTAGGGGGCAGGGTGTGGGCAGCTCTGGCAGCTTGTTTGTTTGTGTGTTTGCTTGTTTGACTGTGTCTCTATGGCAGGACTGTGGCACTGGAACAGGTTGCCCAGAGAGCCTGTGGATGTTCCCTCCCTGCAAGTGTTCAAGGCCAGGTTGGATGGGGCTTTGAGCAACCTGGTCTAGGGGGAGGTGTCCCTGCCTGGGTTGGAGCTGGATGGTCTTTAAAGTGCCTTTGTGACCCAAACTGTGCTATGATTTGGTTTCAGACTTACTTTAAAGTGAGCTGGTTGTAGTGTACTTATGCCCAGATGTGATATCAATTGGATCATAGTCCTCCTAGATACGCTGGTGGAAAGTATTCCCTTAAAGAAGCAGCTACAAAGCATTTCTTTTGATGTCCATTTCAGCTTCGTGTGTTTCAAGGTGTGTCCTCTTGGTGACAGTGCTAGGCTAGCTGGTTGAAAAATTGGGCTTTGTTCAAAATACAGAAAAGATGTAACAGAATGGTCAGTGCTGTGTAGAAATAAAGGAGGTGGGTGGATGTCATTAGACTGCTACACAGAGCATTTCCCCATGATACATATGAATGAAGTAAGCATGGAAGCTCCTTAAGAACAAAGCTCTTTGCTTTATAGTACTCTAGATGGGATGTTTCTCCAAGGCAGCCTCCTGCTTTTCCAGCTCAGATGCATAGAAAGTGCTGCAGGCTGTATAGATGCAGAACACTGTACCTGGAGGACTATTCTAGCTGGTCAAAGAGGCCATTCTCTCCAAAGTTGCTCCTAGAGCCATTTGGGTGTCCATGCATAGCAGCAGTTTGTGAATGGAACGTCTAGAAACAGACATGCTTGCTGATGTTTTGAACATTTAAATCACAATGTTTATTTCACAGCTATCTATTTGCCTTGTGCCCTGTTTAAAGGAGCAGAGGCATGATTATGAATCAGTTGCATTCTACACAAATATGTTCCCATTTCTTTGCAGCCCCAAGTTTGGAGCACGTGCTAGCAGTTGCAAATGAAGAAGGATTTGTTAGACTGTATGATACTGAAGCTCAAACTGCCAGCAAACTCATCTTTAAGGGTAAATGTTATATAGAAAGTGATCTTCATTTGAGGTGACATGATTTACTGGCATCAAAGAAAGTCGTTTGCAAGTTGTTTAAACATAAATGTGGGCAGTATTTAAATCTCTTTTTTATGCTTTGCTAAGTCTTCTTTACAAAGCAGCTGCTCCAGTGTGTTTTTACAACAGCAGTAACAGGTGAATTGTTCTGTCTGGTTTTTCATGCCTAAGGCAAGCTGTTGACAAGTTTTCTGATTTCTGTGCCTGATGTTCTTTAGTCTTCTGCAAAATGCTGCAATGCCCTGAACTAATCTTGGCTTTTGTTTTCTTGTCAGAATGGCAGGCTCACTCAAATGCTGTGTTTGACCTTGCCTGGGTACCAGGGGAACACAGAATAGTAAGCAGTCTTTTTTGTTATCTAACTTTCTTTTTAATGCAACTGTGCACAGAAAATTACTAAAGCTTTCTCTTTTTCCTCTGAAGGTCACTGCTTCAGGAGATCAGACAGCCAAGGTGTGGGATGTCAGAGCTGGGGAGCTTCTTGGCATATGCAAAGGTCACCAGTGTAGCCTCAAATCAGTTGCTTTCTCAAGATTTGAGAAAGGTAAGTGTTGATGTTCCCTGTTGTCTGATTTTTCCTTCTTCGTTCCCCCTGGCACACTGGTACTTTTGGGGCTAAAAAAGGGTTTTGGGAACTGACAGCTACAAATAGCATAGGCTGACTCAATGGTGACCCAGCCAGTGAAGCAAAACTAACTTGTTGGAGCTTCACAGTGACCTGAAGCTAACATCTGCACATTTTTGATCCTGGGCTAGTTTAAGATATGATACTTCTATACATAAATATGTAAATACACTTTTCATGAGAAGGTTTCTCTAGAGTAGTAGCAAAAAAAAGAATAGGAAGAGTAAAGAAACTAGTCAAAAAGCATGGCAGAACAATGGCCTGATTTCTCTGTTCCTAGGACTGGCATCCCAGGTGTTGGGGCAGAAGAGTCAGAGGCACATAGATGGCATTGCACTGCATTCAGTTAATTAAATTAACACTTTTGGAAGCTAATACCACTCTTTCTCTCTCCCAGCTGTCTTTTGTACTGGAGGCAGAGATGGAAACATCATGGTTTGGGATACCAGATGCAACAAGAAAGGTAACTGAGTTTTCAGATTCAGGAAAAGGAGGCTCCACAAAATTGAAGTGAAAAGCACAGGCAAAAAAAAAAAAAGTAGAAAAGTTGCCTTGCTCTAGTAAAGCAGTAAGTTTCATATAGTGAGATGACAAAAAACTAAATTAAAAAACTAAATAGAGTGGCAAAGCACTGTAAACCCTCCTGTAAGTGCAGTTCTACTCAGGATAAAGATGGGTTGAATGATCCAGACCAGGATGCATGATGAAGACACAATCAAAGGCTAATCATTTATAAAGGCAGCCTGTCTAGACCATCTTTAGTTTCAGTGTCCACACTGACCTCTGTAATTTTTTGCAATATATGCTTCTGTTTTGTACTGTGTTTCCAGACCACATGATGAATTTGAAGGTTAGTCTCAGACACTTTTTAGGACTTATTCCAAGCTGATTCCTGTTTTATTGAAGTGATAGAAAAATAATGCATAGAAATAATTGAGATGTCT
>VYZU01006849.1:0-69600 GCA_013401355.1 Ceyx cyanopectus | reverse complement strand
ACAGTCTTGAGGTGCTGGAGCGTGTCCAGAGAAGGGCAATGAAGCTGGTGAAGGGTCTACAGCATGAGTCTTGTGAGGAGCATCTGGAGCACCTGGGGTTGTTCAGCCCGGAGAAAAGGATGCTCTGGGTACAGCTTCTTGCTCTCAATAACTCCTTGACAGGAGATTGGAGTGAGATGAGGTCAGTCTTTTCTCCCAGGCAGCAAGTTCTAGGACAAGAGGAAACAGATTCAAGATTCACCAGGGGAGGTTTGTTCTACCAAAGAATGAGGGTTTATATACTTTTTATTCTGTTTCTACAATTGATTGTGCCTGTTACCCATTTGAAACTATCCAGTGAATCACTTGCCTTCTTGGGAGATGAGATTCCTCTAAATATCATCCTGAATCTTCATGAGAAAATTTAGATGTTATTCTAGAAACTTTGTCCAGCAAATGCTCTGTCAAACAAACTTTCCAAGGACAATCTCAGATGTGACAGACATCCTTTCCAAATTTTCCTGCCTAGACATTTTTTTGAGAGTGTCTGTTTTCCAAAATGCTATGATTTGTTTTGTTATGTTTTTGTGGAACGATTTCTTATGAAGACCTTCTTTCTTTGTCTCTAGGATATTCTAGCCTGGTTTTGGATGCCAGAGGTGCTAATCTGTTTGCCAACTGCACTGATGACAGTATCTACATGTTCAGTATGACAAGTTTAAGCACCACTCCAGGTAACTTGGTATCTGTGGTAACAGATAGGAAAAATAGATGTTACAGAGCATAGAAAGGCAAGGTTCTCCCTGCAACTTGTAGAGACAGAGACCAGTTTAACACTTAGGAAACCTATTCCATACTCTTATGTCTAAAGCTGCCTGGGAGAGAAGGCAGCTATTACAAGGAGAAGGCAGATATTACAAGGGCTGTTCATATTTTGTGTTAAGCCATCCACATAATAGCACAAAAACTTGTGTAAGTACAGGTACTTATCCACCCACACAGTGGCTAATGGTAGTTTGCACCCTGACTAGATTTCTGGTGAACAATAGCTAGTGTCCAGCTGCTGCCCACCTGAGGCAAGTTTCTTCTTCTGTTTTGTGGCAGTTGTTGATTTTTCAAACTCTTTGGTAGGAGTCCACGGAAAGTGATAACCTGATATTCAGATATTTTAAGGTGTCTTTAAATGTAACTTCTAGCACAGTCTCTGGGAGACAACATCCCCAGCATCTTGGGGATGCTTCAGCTCTTTAGGTTCATTCAGCTCTGCATCTGTGACCTTTACATCAATCAGATGGCCCACAGCCTTCAGTGCACTAAGCTGCTTTGTCATAAGCCAGTGGCTGCTTCACAGAAAGTGGCAGAACTCATTAGATGCATTCCAAACAGACAGATAATTTAGTTTCCATTGCCTTTTTCCAGTCTCTCAGTTAATTGAAATATAATGAACAATGTGCCCTTCTGTCTGCTCTTCAGGAGGGCAGTCTGGTGGGTGGGAATGCTCACAGAGTTGAGAAGTGATGCAAGTAGTCAACATCAATAGATGAGTTGTTGAGGTTAACCACAGGTGAGCTATGGAAATACACTCACCGGGCTGTGAGCACAGGGCATCCCACCCTCGGCCTCCCCACCAGAGCTCGCTCTCCTGAGATCTCTTCAGCCAGGCAGCCAAAAGCTGTGCTGCTCTCGGTGTGCCCACAGGGGGCAGCGGCTGCCCGCGGCTGGGGCCAGTCCTGGCTCTCTGCCCTGGCTCTCTGCCTTTCCTCTGCCTCTGCCTGCTTCAGCCTGCACTGGGATGGGAGGAAATCCTCACAGTAACGGGGCTGCCTGGTAGGTCTGGCCTGGGAAGGGACTCACCGGCTGAAAGCTGCCGTGCTGAGAGAGCTGTGGCTAAAAATTAAGGGATATTTTGGGGTCTTGCAACTTTTCAAAGACTGCCAAGCGTCCTCTGGTCTGGGGGTTCCCTCCTGTGCCAAAAGCACTGTGTGCTGCTACAGGGTGCCAGCCCCACCTGCTGCTACACTGGGAAACTCACCCTTTTTTGCCACAGTGAGAGGATGGTGTGTCCCAGTGCTGTAGATCCACAGTCCCTGAGCCAGCTGCCAGCTCTTCACACAGAATCACAGAATGTCAGGAGGTGGAAGGGACCTAGAAGATCTAATAGTCCAACCCCCCTGCCAGAGCAGGGGCACCTAGACCAAGTCACCCAGGAACAGATCCAGGCAGGTCTTGAAGGTCTCTAGAGAAAGAGACTCAGCAACCTCCCTGGGCAGCCCATTCCAAGCTCTGTCACCCTCACTGGGAAAAAGTTTTTCCTTGTGTTTCCCCTAAACCTCTTGTGCTCCAACTTGCTCCCATTGCCTCTTGTCCTGTCACTGGATGACATTGAGAAGAGTCTGGCTCCATCCTCCCTACACTCACCCTTAACATATTGATAGACATTAATGAGGTCCCCCCTCAGTCTCCTCCAGGCTCAAGAGCCCCAGCTCTCTCAGCCTCTCCTCATAAGGGAGATGGACTCTCTCCAGTAAATCTCTGTCTCTTCTGAACTGGGGTACCCAAAACTGGACACAGTATTCCAGGTGGGGCCTCACCAGCGCAGAGAGGGAGAAGAACCTCCCTTGACCTGCTGGCCACACTTCTCCTAATACATCCCAGGATGCCACTGGCCTTCAGGTCCTCACAATAGCAGGAACTGCAGCCATTTGGAACTATTAGCAAGCACTACTGAGGCTTTAAACACAGGAAGGCAGTGAGCGTGCCTGCCACGATGCAGGTTTTGTTGATGAAATAAAAATGGTGCAAACAGGAGGAAGAATCACAGAATCACAGAAATTAGGGGCTGGAAGGGACCTAGAAGATCATCTGGTCCAACCCCCCTGCCTGAGCAGGATCATCTAGACCAAGTCTCTCAGGAATAGATCCAGGCGGGTCTTAAGTGTCTCCAGAGATGGAGACTCCACAACCCCCCTGGGCAGCCTGTTCCAGAGCTCTGGCACCCTCACTGAGAAAAAGTTCTTTCTTGTGTTGAAAAGTTCTTTCTTGTATTGAAGGAAGGGGCATCAAGAACCTTTTGTAGCCACCTGGGTGGAAGAAGGCCCTCACTATGCTTTTTGTATGACTGCCCTTGTAGAGTGTTGGTGATGGTGGCTGAGGGAGGAAGACAAGGCAGCTTAAGCAGAGTAGTGGAGCAGCCCAGGTGATGTCTTGGCACGCTTGTGATACCAGTCAAGTTAAAGCTTTAATTAAACTGCCACCACTTCCTAGTGCTGTGAAGAGGCCTGTTGCTTTGTTTTGGAAGCCTGAAGAGCTTCAGTTGAATAATAAAGATTTCCTGCCACTGGAGTCAAAGCCCCAGAGCAAGGGAGCACTTTCTCCAGAGGCTATGTGGCTAGGCAGGAAAAGCCTGTAAGATCAGCCCTCTTTGCACAACTGACTCCACAGTTATGCATTGACTGGGGCTTTTTTAATTATTTATTTTTTTCTTTTCACAGTGGCTGTTTTCAGTGGGCACCAGAATTCAACCTTTTATGTCAAATCCAGCACCAGCCCAGATGACCAGTTCCTGGTTAGTGGCTCAAGTGACTGCAATGCATACATCTGGAAGGTGAGATGATTGGGAAAGACCCAAGTGTACAACCTGTTGCTGCTCCTCTCATTTCATTTGCTGTCCACTTTCACACAGAACACTCCCTGCCTCCCACACCTACTCAAAACACTGTGGAGTTACCTCCTGGCATGTTGTGCTCAGAGTGTGTTTGATGCTGTCAAGGCTAGATGTAACTGTTTAAAGTACAACAGAGCTAGCCTCCTGCCATCAGTATGTCTCTCATCACTGCTGCTTATTGCAAGTTGCTGATCTTAATCTGTTTAATGGGCATTAAAATCCTCTTTCAATCCTGTTGCTTCAGCCAGCTATGACAAGTAGACAGACAGTTCTTGGTTCATATTTAGCAATGGAGGACACTAGCAGAAACCTAACAATTGTTATGAAGGGCACTCTTTCCCCCATCTCCCCTTTTTTCCTTCTCTTGTTTCAGACACAGTTTTTTCTCATACTTAATTTACAGTAGTTAAAGCCTTTGTATTACAGCAAGGGCTCAGCTAGAGCCTTCAGCAAAATTCCAAAGCAGTGCAAACATCACCAAGTTAATAGCAGGGACCTCAGAATAAGCCATGCTTCAAGTTCTGTTCTCCACACTTGACAGCCATACAGGAACAGAGCAGACTTTTTATATTGAAGTAGAGAAGAGGGCCAGGCTGCTGAGGTGGTGGTTTGAGCATGGAGTCCCTTTGACTTGGAGAACACTTGTGAGCAGCTGGGTTGCTTACTCAGTAGTAAGGAGTGCAGTAGCATGGCTACTCCCATGCCCAGTGGTATAATATTAACCTTCCTTATGTTCTGTGTGAGTTCAGCAAAAATACTTGTGCAAACTTGGCTTGCACATCCTATATTTGTGTCTTTTGGTATTTTATTGGAAGACAGGCTGGTACTGGGTTGAGAGCATTCAAGGATGTCATTACAACTCAAAGTTTAAGCTTTTAAACACATTTAAATGCATTAATGTACAGAAGGCTTCTGTTGCTATCACATGAGTGACAGATCTTATTGCCTATTAAATAAATCATCAGATGATTGCATTTATTTTAATCCCATAGTCACATTAGGAAGTAGGACTTCCAGCAAAACTGTCTCTTTCAAAATCTGTCATATCCAGAGGCTTCTTAATTTTAAATATTGGCAGATTTTACAGACTCTGAAACTTAATGTATCTTTTCTTGGGATGAGGACTTGCTATTCTGTGGAAAAAAACCAACCCATGGTTAGATATTAATTGAGGAATTAACAGTTAATGTTGGAAAGAACTTAATGAAGAGTGCTGGCTTTCTATATCTAGAAAGGAATGAAAGGCAGAGAAAGATTTTGTTCACCTATATTATTTCTTTAAGAAAGTTTAGCAGCACTGCTAAGTGTGTTTGGGTCAGCAATTCCAAAGAAACACTGTGGCTAAAGTTATGTCTGATGAGGATGCTGTTTCAGTCTGTTTCCATATATAAATCACTCCCAGGCAAACAACACTTGCTTTATTTTGTTGGGTTGAGGTTTTTTAATTACTAGGCCACTGATTAATGAACTGACTCTTGAACAACCCTAAGACTACAAAAGCCAGAGAGCAGGGAGGTTTGTCTCAACAAAGATGGTACCTTGCTGAGACACTTTCCTGGCAATAAAAAAAATATCTTTTATAGGCATATATTTCCATTGTCCTTTGAATCCTTTGGTGCAGACAGCTCCCAGTTACCCTTTGGTTTGTCCCAGCACTGGAATTTAAGTGCTTCTGTAGCATGTGATGCATAAAACTATATAGACCATTTTATGATGAATCTTAAAGATGGATAGAGCAGCTGTTCCAGTGAGTAGAGTAACTAATAAAGTGTCATTTCCTGGGTTTCTCTATTGAACATTTCCACAACAGCTCTAGACTTCCCCACTGATAACCTGTGAAATCAGGCAAAAAAGCAGCATGTGCTGTGGCTAATCCTGACTTAGCATGCACAGACTGGCCAGCTGCCTGCTGCCACAGTGGCCATAGCTCTGGTGCATCCTCCTTTAGTTCACAGTCACATAAGTTAGGTGTAGCTGGTTTAATTTACACTAACATAATGTAAAATCAGTGTGTCCCAGAAAGAGTAATACTCTTCCTCTGCTTTCCTTTCAGTAACTAGTGCCTCCTGGCACTAATTTAGTGCTAATTTATCTGTTAGATGTGTATAGCAAGACTGCTGTTAAATGTAAAAGAAGGTGTTCTCTGCACCAAGGTCTCCTGTTGTTTATTCCCTAAACAGGGATTTAGTTTCCATGGCATTGCATGTTTTGGCAGAGGAGAGAATACTCTGACCAAGGCACTTAGTGGATATTTAGTCAAGTGATTGCCTCTACTATGCCAGGAAATAAAAGCAGTGGTTTAGATGAACCTGTTGGTATCAAAACAACTCTTGAGATCTGAAGCTGAGTGTTCAATAGTGGTTTCACAAGCTGTTGTAGGAGGAGATCCACAAGAGGAAAACTTGTGTGGAATTCAGAAGCATTCCCTGATGTCTTGCATCTTCCTTTGAAATCTGTGTGTAATGTCTACTCTTTTTCCCACCCAGGGAAGGATCTGTTCATTCACTTAGTCATTTATGCAAATCCCCTTGATAAATCCCCCTTGTGTCACATCACTAATGGTGACTCCTAACTCCAGAAAGCACTGCCTGCTGAAAGCATGCAAAACTTGTGTATCATCTCTGTGTCTCTGTATGTGTGTGTCTCCTGCCTTCAGCTAGATCTGACACTTACATGAGCTGTAATCAAAGATTAATAGTAATACTGTAGAGCAGGAGAAAGGTTTTTATGAAGTGTGTAAGAGAAATGGATATCAGTTTAATGAGCATGTGTGATTTAGGGAGCTTTTTGATGAACTCTTAGGAGGGTCTTTGTTCTAGCTGGTTGGTTGGAGGAGGTGCAGGCACTTGGCAGTCCCAAAATGCCAGTTCTGAATCCAGTGAAGGTTCATCTATAGGTTATTGGTGGTGGCAGTCTTCTTTTTGAAATAAACCATTGACCTGTGATTGAGACATTTGTAAAATGGCAGCAGAATACATTTTCCTGTCACGAATCAAAGTGGGAACATCCCAAACTTTTAAGCATCTTTTCTAGAACAGGTAGAGGCACTTAATATAATCAAATGCATGTGTCATGGTTTTTTGTTTCTCTGGAATTTTTAAGGTTTCTGAGCCCAGCCTTCCTCCACGGGTACTCCTGGGTCACTCTCAAGAAGTTACCTCCATTGCTTGGTGTCCTTCAGACTTCACTAAGGTTTGTTTTCTGGAAAATTGTCCTTCCCTTGAAACACTAGATGTGAAGAATTGGAAAATGTGTTGCTCAGACAGGTTAGGAAGCTTCTTGGAGTGATTTGAGAGGTAAACTTGCTTTCTTTAGGGACAATATGATGTCACAGAGGTCAGAGTAGAGACACTTTGCCATCCAAATTACTATGAACTTTGGCCACAGCATTTCCTTTTTCCTTGCTGCTGATTCCCATGTGATTCACCAGCTAATATGTCTGAAGAGAGCCATAAATGTGGGTTGGGTGGCTTCTGCTGCATCTTTGGAGAANCCCTAAGACTACAAAAGCCAGAGAGCAGGGAGGTTTGTCTCAACAAAGATGGTACCTTGCTGAGACACTTTCCTGGCAATAAAAAAAATATCTTTTATAGGCATATATTTCCATTGTCCTTTGAATCCTTTGGTGCAGACAGCTCCCAGTTACCCTTTGGTTTGTCCCAGCACTGGAATTTAAGTGCTTCTGTAGCATGTGATGCATAAAACTATATAGACCATTTTATGATGAATCTTAAAGATGGATAGAGCAGCTGTTCCAGTGAGTAGAGTAACTAATAAAGTGTCATTTCCTGGGTTTCTCTATTGAACATTTCCACAACAGCTCTAGACTTCCCCACTGATAACCTGTGAAATCAGGCAAAAAAGCAGCATGTGCTGTGGCTAATCCTGACTTAGCATGCACAGACTGGCCAGCTGCCTGCTGCCACAGTGGCCATAGCTCTGGTGCATCCTCCTTTAGTTCACAGTCACATAAGTTAGGTGTAGCTGGTTTAATTTACACTAACATAATGTAAAATCAGTGTGTCCCAGAAAGAGTAATACTCTTCCTCTGCTTTCCTTTCAGTAACTAGTGCCTCCTGGCACTAATTTAGTGCTAATTTATCTGTTAGATGTGTATAGCAAGACTGCTGTTAAATGTAAAAGAAGGTGTTCTCTGCACCAAGGTCTCCTGTTGTTTATTCCCTAAACAGGGATTTAGTTTCCATGGCATTGCATGTTTTGGCAGAGGAGAGAATACTCTGACCAAGGCACTTAGTGGATATTTAGTCAAGTGATTGCCTCTACTATGCCAGGAAATAAAAGCAGTGGTTTAGATGAACCTGTTGGTATCAAAACAACTCTTGAGATCTGAAGCTGAGTGTTCAATAGTGGTTTCACAAGCTGTTGTAGGAGGAGATCCACAAGAGGAAAACTTGTGTGGAATTCAGAAGCATTCCCTGATGTCTTGCATCTTCCTTTGAAATCTGTGTGTAATGTCTACTCTTTTTCCCACCCAGGGAAGGATCTGTTCATTCACTTAGTCATTTATGCAAATCCCCTTGATAAATCCCCCTTGTGTCACATCACTAATGGTGACTCCTAACTCCAGAAAGCACTGCCTGCTGAAAGCATGCAAAACTTGTGTATCATCTCTGTGTCTCTGTATGTGTGTGTCTCCTGCCTTCAGCTAGATCTGACACTTACATGAGCTGTAATCAAAGATTAATAGTAATACTGTAGAGCAGGAGAAAGGTTTTTATGAAGTGTGTAAGAGAAATGGATATCAGTTTAATGAGCATGTGTGATTTAGGGAGCTTTTTGATGAACTCTTAGGAGGGTCTTTGTTCTAGCTGGTTGGTTGGAGGAGGTGCAGGCACTTGGCAGTCCCAAAATGCCAGTTCTGAATCCAGTGAAGGTTCATCTATAGGTTATTGGTGGTGGCAGTCTTCTTTTTGAAATAAACCATTGACCTGTGATTGAGACATTTGTAAAATGGCAGCAGAATACATTTTCCTGTCACGAATCAAAGTGGGAACATCCCAAACTTTTAAGCATCTTTTCTAGAACAGGTAGAGGCACTTAATATAATCAAATGCATGTGTCATGGTTTTTTGTTTCTCTGGAATTTTTAAGGTTTCTGAGCCCAGCCTTCCTCCACGGGTACTCCTGGGTCACTCTCAAGAAGTTACCTCCATTGCTTGGTGTCCTTCAGACTTCACTAAGGTTTGTTTTCTGGAAAATTGTCCTTCCCTTGAAACACTAGATGTGAAGAATTGGAAAATGTGTTGCTCAGACAGGTTAGGAAGCTTCTTGGAGTGATTTGAGAGGTAAACTTGCTTTCTTTAGGGACAATATGATGTCACAGAGGTCAGAGTAGAGACACTTTGCCATCCAAATTACTATGAACTTTGGCCACAGCATTTCCTTTTTCCTTGCTGCTGATTCCCATGTGATTCACCAGCTAATATGTCTGAAGAGAGCCATAAATGTGGGTTGGGTGGCTTCTGCTGCATCTTTGGAGAAGATTCCACAGATCTTTTAGAATGAGTGATGCTGCAGCAGGAATCTAGACCAGTGTTTCTAGCAGACATGGTTCCTCTGCCAATACTGCAGCCATCTGACTCTGAAGATACAGTACCTAAAGCTGGTAACAACTGTCTTCCAGTGTCACCTCAGTGTGTTGCAAATGCTTTTCTCCAGGCAGAAAAGGAGCTTAGTAACAGAGATAGACATTGATACAGGTTCAAAAACCAGCACGGCTGCTTTTGTCTGCTGAGTGGTTGAAACCTCAAAATCTGCCCTTGCCCTTCCTGAGCAGACAACTGTCTGTCACAGAGATATGCAAGGCAAATGGTCACTGGTGACTAAGATTTCTCTAGCAGAAAGACATGAAGGCATCAGCCTTGCATGCTTTAAAGCAAATACTGCTGTCTGGTACAGTAATGAACCAGACTTGGAGAGGGCCACAAAGATCATCAGAGGGCTGGAGCACCTCTCCTAAGAGGACAGGCTGAGGGGGTTGGGGTCTGTTCAGCCTGGAAGAACACACTGAAGTGTTTAAGACCAGGCTGCATAAGGCTGATCTAGTGGGAGGTGTCCCTGCCCATGGCAGAGGGAGTGGAAACTAGATGAACTTTAAGGTGCCTTCCAACTCAAGTCGTTCTATGTTTTGTTTGTCTTATGAACAAATCTTGTTCCCCCTCAATCAGGCTTTACCCTCATTGATGTTGACATGGTGTGTTGGGTGTACCTGTTGTAGTTCCCTTGGCCAGGGATCCAGAGGATGTGCTCTGGTTACTCCACAAGCTGATTTATCCCATAGATTGCCACATGCTCTGATGACAACACCGTGAGGATCTGGCGCCTACAACGTCGTCCTGAGGAGGAGAGAGCAGCATTCAGCAAAATCACTTTGGTGGGCTGGGCCACTCAGAAAAAAACAGAAGAACAACATGCTACAAGTAAGGGCTCTGAGCTGACATATCTTGCTCTGCATCATGGCTTCTGAATTTTGACTGGTCTCTGTACCAACAAAAGCCTTTGATTTGTCTTAGTAATTTCTTTTTTTTTCATGTTGGGCAACCATTCATACTGCCAAACACTTCTACTTGTAAATACTTCTGCCACCAAGGTGACAAGCTGGCTGAAATATCTTACAAGTATGCTGCTGACTATCTTATATCTGGGCAACCAGATCTTCTGTGGTTATCAGCAGTGTTCAGTAATTGACCAACCAAAGGAGGTGTCCTGTGTGCATACACTAACAAATCACCCCTTTTTTATATCCCATAATACCTGAGAGCAGTAAGATCATATGGCTTTTCCAGTTTGCTAGCCTATTCAGTATAACTGTATATATACAGCCTTGCAACTCTAAAATGTTTCCTTCTTCCCAGTAGCTCAATTCTGCACAGAATTCTTTGCTGCTACTGTCAATATTACATCTCTTTCTTCAGCTTCATACAGGGGTACTGACTCTTTATACAAATGCCAAGTAGTGAAAGTACTTCAAAAATGTATGTGGACAATCATGACATGACCATAATGTTTCAGAATTAATCAGTAGCATCCATCTAGCCCCATGTTAGGGCTAGTTAACAAATACCTTTCTCCAAAGCCCAGGCAATTGGACAAGCTATGCAGGATGCTCTCTCAGCTAGCAAGCAGATCTGGGCTCTACAGAGGAGCTATTCACTGGACACTACCCTAGACCAAAAGAAAGGAGCCTTGGATCATAGCACTACTTTGACTTGTCTGAAACTTGCAGATTTTGTTAGATGAAAGGAGAATAACCTGCACCAAAAGGGAAATAAGATGAGCTTCTCTTTAGAATAGCTCTGAAACTAAGAATACAATGGTTTCCCAGCAGCTGCTGGTGTGACTTCCTGTGTTCCACCTATCTTTTCTAGCCACTCTCCAAATGAATTTCACCTTGGTTAACACAAATAAGGCTGAAGGTCTCCAAATCCCATTAATGGGATAACATTACCTCTAACCTTTTGCCAGTGAGTAATGGTGTTGCAGGAAGTTTGCAGGACAATAGCAGGGAGAGTGCCAGGTCTGCTCTGTAACTGGTAAATGTGTGCACACACTATGCTTCAGAGAGGGCTCAAAAATGACTTTTTATACTAGTTTCAGGGAAAAAAAGACAAGGTAACAACAATTTAGTAAGCCTAATGTAGCTGGTACACTAAAACTTTACAAGTCAGCTTTGGCAATTACACTAGAAAAAGAATTCATTTCTCCTTGCTCTTGCTGCATTAAATTAGCAGAGGAGGGAAAAGGAAGTACACAGACACTGCAAACACAACAGCAGGCTTCCTGCTGACCTTGGCTTTTGAACACAAAGCACGTGCTCTTAGAATATAGGAGTTATCTGAAGAGACTGATTTCATAGCTGGCAAACTAAAGTACTATTTCAGGCCTGCTGGGATGAGATCTAGGTAGCTCCCCACCCATTTATGTGGAACAAATTGTGAGGCTGAGGTTGTGTATTGACTGTTGACCTACATCATCATGTGTAGCAAGCACATTTCCAAGAAATTTGGAAATGGCTTTTGCTGTTTCCCTAAGTTGCACTACTTTCTTCATGGTTTTGTGTAACCAGATTTCTGGAGCAGGCTTGTGCTTGGATGATTTGTGACCCTTAAATCTAGAACTGATAATATCACTCTAGAAGATTTGTAGAAAAAAAAAACAACATGTGAAAACATCTCAAACAATTTGCTTTGGTATTATGCAGGTATTTACAGTAATGTGCTACATGCAATGGCAACATAAATGGAAAGAGCTTGGAACAGTCTTAGTAGAAGCTTGAATAATGTATTCAGTCTTACTATAAAGCCTGAGCTTTGTGTTCTTTATCTTGTATTTAGGGATATTTCTCCAAAAGTTTGTGTTTGCTTCTCACCATGACACCCATTCAACTCTCAGGACATTTTCTCCCCCTTATCCAGTGTCTCCACAGTGTAACTTTCAGACTAGCTTGGAACTGAAGTGCTCATACCCTGCTGGTCATGCAATATTTCTGCTGTATGAATTTGTAGATGGTCATTAGGGATCAAGAATTGCTGAACTTGCTACTTCTTTTCTACCTCTAGGAGTTTAGATTTTTAAGTGCAACTAATTCCCCAGCTGACATATTGTCTGGTAAGTGCTCATTAAAGGTTGGGAGCACCAATCTTGGCAGGGACTTTCCCTTAGTCCAGGTTGATGCAAACTGTTATGAAGTAGTGTATTTTGTCAGGAAAGGAGCCTTTAACTCTGTTTTGTGTGTTAGAGTGATTTGTAGTGGGATTTGTTAATAGGGGATCCTATTTAATTTTGCTCTGATGCATCAGCACTTGTATTTTGGAGACTACATAATATAGCAAAAGGAAGAATCAATCAAAAGAGGCTTATATATAAGCAAAGAGTCATGTAGGTGCTCACTCAACATGTTACTTGTGAGACAGCCCAGAGTCCTACAGAAAATGGCAGGTTATTCACACTAGACTTCTCATTGTTTTAATGAAGTGCTTTATAGTACAGTGCTAATGCTGAGAATTAGGAGTTCAGATTAAAACCCTGGTACACATAAAATGTTTAGAGCTCTTGTGCTCAGCAGTGGAAATGCACAGAGTAACTAAGGTGCTACCCTATTTAATTGCATCACCTCAAGTTACAGGACTTTACATAACACTGGTACCAGTTTAGCTGAAATTCGAGGGATTTACACAACCTCTTGCTTCAAAAGGGTCTGTCTGGAGAAGCAGGGTCAGCACTGAATTCACAGCTCCTGGTTGGAAGGGGTATTTATAAAAGGGGTCTTTAATCTGCTGTTAAAATTCCTCATCAGACTACTTATTTCTTCCTTGTCAGGCCCTCCAGCCAGCCCACAGAGCACTCCTGCCAAGGCCTTCACAGTGGGCAGCCTGAGCATGTCCTCACCACGGCCAGCTGCTTGTGCTCCCACCTACTCTGGAGACCTTCCCCTGTCTACAAACACTCCAACAGGCTCTCTCAAAACCCAGATGGCTGCAGCCTGCACCCCAGCCAAGCAGAGTGAAGGCAGCCCGTGTGCTTCTCCCAAACTGATCCCTTCCTCTAAAATGTCCATTCAACGCTGGGTTACAAGGACTCCGTGCTCTTCTTCTCCAGAAATGGGGGAAAAGGCTCCTTCTCCTAGAAAAGCCCTGGCAGAAGTCACCCAAGGTCTCCTAGAAGCTGTTTGCCCTCCCAAAGCCCCACACTTGCAGTTTGAAAAGCGTGCCAAGAGAAGACTTGACTGCGGCAAGGAAGATGATGCAGGGCAGAAGTGTCTGCAAGCCTGTAGCTGTGTGACTGAACTGGACCATGCAGCTAAGAAATCCAAGCTGAATTTATGTCTCTTGGCTGAAGACCAAAAATCTTCTGATGAAGGCTCTCAAAGCCTGGCTGACTTGGATAACGACCACGAAGGCTCCAGCTGCAGCCCAGAAGAGCCTTGCTTTCCTGGAAGCCATATTAATCCATTGGGTGTTCAAACTCCCCCCCATCTTTTCAGATCTCCATGTGGGAAAAACACTGAGGTAGTAGATAAGGAGAACAGTTCACCTGAAAGGAAAAACTGGTTGTCTGCTCTGGGAGAGAAGCTAAGGACAGGCAGAGCTGGCAGCCAGAGCCCCCCATCATCTTGCAGCTCCCGTGCCAAACGCCCAGAGGCCGTGTCAGCAGCCAGTTCACCCAAAACTGTAAGTAAGATGGTGAGGGACAATGGTTATGAAAGAAATTATCCCTAACTGCCACTCTTGTTTCTTCTCTCCTGCTCAGGCATTCAAAGAATTGTCCAACCACTTTGATTATGGATAAAAGGGATAATTTCTGGCCTAATAAGATACATCAATGCTGTTATCTATTGATCCACGCCATGCAGGAACTGAATTTTTAGGGTGGTGGTTGTCCTTTTAAAAGGACTTAGAGCTCAGGGATCTTGCAGTCCCCAGATGGCTGTACAAAGGATGTAGCCATCCTCTGGAATACAGCTCTCCTCTGAGAAGCACAATGATGACAGCACCTTTCCTGGCAAATCTGCTGTTTATGTGTTCACTGTCACATCTGCCTGTTTCTGTTACTGGAAAGCCACTTCAGCATTTCTGTTCTAGCCCAGGTAGCAAAAGAATTTGTTACCCATGTTAAAACTGTGGGGCTAAAAAATGCCTTCTGTTCCTTCAGCTGAAAACTAGCAGAAACCAAAGGAATTGTGAAAGAGTCAGAGGGCAGGATTTGACCTACATAATCCTGCTTTTGATGTGCAAGAAACCTGGCACAGAGCTCATCCTAGGATAAGTTAAGCTTATAAGGCAGCCAAAAAAGGTGGCATGAGGGTTTAACATGCAAAATGAGAGGTGATAATTAAATTTTTTAAGACAAACCAAACGTGTCTCTGAACCTAGACTCATAGTCCCACGTGTCTTTGACTGAGTCTTATTTCAGTCAATGTGAGGTAGATTTTCAAGCATCAAATTTCAGTTGTACTCAATTGAATATCTGATGGTAGAGGTTGTTGCCATCATTAAGTCTGATTTTGGTATCATTTCTTACCCAATTTCACCTCTTCCAGCACTTCTATCAGATGCTCCTATGTTGTACTAAAAGCCTGTAGAAGTGCCCAGAACACCAGCAGCACTGGTTGATCTGATGTATCTTGGAAACCTGGAGCTGTGTTATCTGCTGTAGGGAATCTGAACCTGCAGGCTAAGTGCTTTGCTGATGGCAATAAGACAGCCCTAGGTTTTTGCCAGGGTTTCCTGTAGGTAGTAAGCCTCTTATCTGCAAGACAAACAGATTATAGCAAAGAACCTTTTGTTTACTATCTTGGAAAGCTAAACAAAGTGGAGCAATGATGGAGGGGAGACATGGAGACTCCTGCAGAATGTGAACTGCTACCCTAGAAACATTTCTTGTTTGTTAGTTTTGGGTTTTTTTCTCTTTTTAGGCTGCAACCACTTCAGTTTCCATGAGGAAGATCTGCACATACTTTCACAGAAAGGCACAGAATGACTGAAGCAGCATCATGCAGGGGTTTCACTTAATGGATGGTAACACTGTGCTATCAAGACCAGAGTTAGCAACATGGGCAACTATGTGCTGGGATTAGACAGTTTGTTGTCAGATTTTCATAAACTTGGGGGTTTGCTCTTCTGTTTTTAAAGCCATTAACAGCTGAAGTCGTCTGGAGTGTGGAAAATCTACACATGACTTACTTATGATCTCTTACTGACTTCAGATGTTGGATTTTTAATTTTTTTTGTTAATAAAAAAGAGTGTGTTTCACATGGCAACTGTTTTAGTCCAAGGATGGCAACAGCTCTGCTGTGCATTGTTGACAGGCACATAGAGCTTGTCAGTTTGTGTTAGTAATCTGCCACTGAAACTTCCTCTGCTTAAGAATAATGTGTAAATCATCACACCCTCCTGAAAATCAAGTGTTGGAATGTGTGTGTAGAAACTTACTGGAGGTAGATCTGAGCTCCTTTGTGCTGAATGCCATTTTCACAGTTGTTCTGCTAGTATCACAGTAACTACCCCTTCCAGCAGGGAAATGATGAAAGTGTTAAGTAAATATAAAAGACTTACATGCCCTCTGTCCATCTGATGGTGATTATAGTCTAAGAGGAGACAAAGTATAATCAAGTGCCTCTACTCTTGTCATCCCCTTTCTTCTCCCAGTCTGAAAGCTTCTCTATTTACTGACTTAGATGGCTCTTGAACCATCAGCCCTACACCTGCTGAGGCCAACAGCTTGTCACTTCTCTAAAACAGAATGCTGGCAAGGTGCATTAGAAAAATGAGTTTGATCTATCCCAAATAATCATCCCATGACAGCCAGTTGCTCAGTCACCTCTTACAGATACATCCTGTAGCAAAGGCATTAATAACAGCTTATAACAAGAACTCAGCTTGTTTTTATAATACAGGATCTATAAAATAATAGCTTGTCAATTGGGCGAGGGACACTTGGCATTTTAGAAAGCACTTGACAAAGTTTACATTAAATGGTAAAGCATTTAATATTAGTAAATCATCACTGATGCTGATAGAACAAGATGAAATGAGATCTCTGTCCTCAATTATACTTCTTTCTCAGCTATGCTTTCACCAGGGGAAGCTAGTAGAAGACCCTTATCTCAGGTTGGAGCTTTACTCTGTCTGTTGGTATAATAGTTCTCAAGAAGTTTAAAAACAAAGAAACAAAGAAAAAAATCACCACAACAAAAGCAACAAAACCAAACAAAAAAACCCAAAACAGCAACAAAAACCAACCACCTAACACCCAAACTTCTGAATCACTCTTAAGATTTTATGTGGCAAAAAAAAATGGAAGTATTTTAAGGGGATGTGGTCCAACCACCTCATGTTTTCCCTCTGAAATTTTCATACCTACTTTATAGTAGCATTTAATAGTAGAGTAACTGAAAGGGATTAGAGGAAAACATGCTGGTTTGTATTTTATGTTGCAAACTGTATTTTGCAAGGAAATAAATGTTGATAGAATCTGGTTTTAGTGAAATACCTTTTGCAGCTACAACACAAAATTAAATATGTAAATAGGTAGTGTGCTTTTTTAAAAAGAGAAAAGTAGTCATCATCAAGGGGCATCTTTTAACAGGAGCACTCAAGTATGTACAGGAGCCAGAACAACTTTCTCCTGTTTACAGACCTGCAGGCCACCATCCCAAGAGCTCAGAGGAGAAGCCATTAGGAAAGTGGGAAATCTAATGTAGTGCTTTGGGTATTTTTTTTATTTTATATTGTTTCAAATCAATAGATATTTTTAAGTCAGTATCTGAATAGATCTAGTATCTTGGACAAAACAGGAATACAAAAAGAGAAGTCTGATAGTTTAACATACTTCTTGAAATACAGGTATATAGAAAGTATCTATATATAGATATATATTTATACTTAGAAGTATCAGAAAAAATAATTTAAAATAAGTAGGTTTGGGATTGAATTCTCTCTTAAATTGTATAGCAACAGTGTAGGGTACAATCTGTCTTGCTTACAGACAGTTTTTCATGCAGGATTCTTCCATGCAGTTTGTAAATAATAGGTAGTAGAATAAGGAAATGTGGAGCTTATTGAAGTACCTGAGAGTTATCAGATATTTCAGCAACAGGACTAAAAGTTCCTCCACTTCTTTCATATTTTCCTCCTCCAAAAACGTTCTGCAATCAAACCATTATCTCCTGTATCTTGTAAGTAGCTACCTAAGGATGATTTACACTAATGGCTTACTGCTTAGATGAATATTGTGCAAGGAGGTGAGATTTTCTCACTTCAACTAGTACTTGTTTAGTGGAACAACTTGTTTTATGAACCACCGGGAATAATTTATTTTATCTTAAGCTGAAGTCAGCTTGGTTCAGACCTTAGGCGCATTAACTGAAACTTATATTCTTATATTATATGATAAAACAATTTTTTCAAAACACAGAAGAATTGCTGATAGAAAGGTTTAGGGTAAACACAAGGAAAAACTTTTTCCCAGTGAGGGTGCCAGAGACTATGAGCAGTCAACCAGTTTAGTTTAAAAGCAGTTTGTCAGTGAGTTGAGCTAACCTGGCTTGGTGAAACCAAAGAAGCACTCCCAGGATCTGTACAGATGCATGGTCAGCAAGCCTTGGCAAGCATTTATTTTGGGAACAGCACTGCCTTAAGAATGCCTCGGGGAAGCTAACTACAAAGAAACCCAAAAATGTAATTGCCTCCATTCCCTGATTCAGCAGCTAGTTCTAAAGCCATTGAAGGGACAGAAGTGAGCGTGTGGGGACAGCATTGACACAGAGGACTGCTCTGTCAAGCAAGCTCTTATCTAGAGTTGGGAGCTTCTTGTTGGACAGGGAGTGCTCAACTCTTCCTTTGGCACCATTGTTTCTGCAGCCATTGATGGTCCCTCTTACCTTTGAGTATCCACATCACCCTGTAAACTGATCTATAGAGGTTAAGGAAAAACACACTACTCTGGCACTGAAAAATGTTCTAGGTGCTAACTGTACATGGTACATAATTTTTTAACAAGTATTGTTTAGAAAGAGGTGTTTTCCAGACATGGATTTGCCAAAAGCTTTTGGCAAATGCAAGAGTTGCCACCTTTTCAAGGGTTTACATGTAGGCCTTGCATCCAGAATGCCTCTTAAAGAGGTTCTTCATGGTAAAATATTAAAAATTCTTTATAGTAAATACTGGTTTGGCAATAAATGAGAAATTGTGTTCATGTTCAGGTCCATTACAATCAAATTTTATCATTTCCCTTATGATCTAAACAGTTTTCTACGTGAGTAGAAATTATCACCCTTTGTTTCTCTACATAGAAAACCAGAACCCAGTGACTTGCATTTTTTCCTTTCTGATTTGTATATGTCCTGGTCTAAAATAATTAAAATAGATTCTGCTATTATACAGTGTCCATGTGTCATCCTTCAAAGAACAGCTTTGGCCATAACCAAGTGCTCTCCATCTGCACTGAACAAAATGCCAGATAGGGTGGAAAGCAAGGCTGAGGGGAAGGCAAACATGAAGAAGCCTGTATGTATTTAAGAAGAAACACTTCATGTCAGTTGTTTTACAGAAATATCCACAACAGTAACAAGACAGCATGAACACAAAAGAGCAAAAGCAAAATGGTGATCAAGGCTTACCTTTCATTTTTAAGCCTCAGTCTGAATGATGTATTTTTAAAATCAGAATAAGTAACTAACTTTCCATGTTAATTTGTGCATCTTGGAAAAATCAGGGACTAAAAGTTAAAGTGAGATTACAACAGGAAGACCCTTTACTCCAGAATGGCTGAAGCATCAGCTAAAGTATCTTCAACCATCCACTTCTGTACCATGCCTGGGTTTTTTTTTATTTGGGTCATAAATTATGTAACTCCCTGGTATGTAACTCCCTGGTTGCCTCGTGTGCTCTCACATCATACTGCTGTGAGCATGGCAGAGGAGGAGATGGACAGAAATCCAAGCAACAAAGACTAAGCTGACCTAGTAGAGCAGATCATTCTTACATTGACTTACCTAGAACTGTGACAAAATGTCCCAGCTGGCTGCAGTGTTAAACTCTAGTTGTATCACAGAATCACAGAATGTTAGGGGTTGAAAGGAACCTAGAAGATCAACTAGTCCAACCCCCCTGACAGAGCAGGGGCACCTAGACCAAGTCACCCAGGAACAGATCCAGGTGGGTCTGGAATGTCTCCAGAGCAGGAGACTCCACAACCTCCCTGGGCAGCCCCTGCTGGGCTCTGCCACCCTCACTGGGAAAAAGTTTTTCCTTGTGTTTCCCCTAAACCTCTTGTGCTCCAACTTGCTCCCATTGCCTCTTGTCCTGTCACTGGATGACATTGAGAAGAGTCTGGCTCCATCCTCCCTACACTCACCCTTAACATATTGATAGACATTGATGAGGTCCCCCCTCAGTCTCCTCCAGGCTAAAGAGCCCCAGCTCTCTCAGCCTCTCCTCATAAGGGAGATGCTCCACTCCCTTCAAGTAGTTAACAACATTATCATAAAAATCATTATTCTGTTTCTGTTCTTGAAAAGGTGTTAAATATTGAAAAAATAGACTAATAATAGTCAACAGGACTGTAAAGCCAGTTCCATTGTATGCTACAGCAAAGTAGCTGTGTTGACAGCAGTTTAGCAGATGTTATTGGAGTGTATTACTGAATTATTCAGTGTCACCATTATTTTTGTTCTGCTAATTTTCACGGATTTACTGGTGGAAGAAGTGTCTTTATCTACGGTGATATCCAGAGATCCTTTGGATTCTTTCCTCCAGGAAAGAAGGAAAAAGAGGAAAACTTTCCTCCACTAAAATGAATTTCCTCATTTTCTTGCCTGAAATATCTCTCCACCAGCCATACCAGTTAGGAAAGGGCAATGTTGTGACTGGTTCCAGCGGTGCACGACACAGCCTCTCTTTGCTGTCCACATGCTGCTGGTGCTCCAAGGCTGAAGGAACTGCTGCTGCTGCTTGGTGGCAGAGCTCAGTGAGCACGTCTCCCACCTCCTCCTCACCCATGGCACTGCCAGCAGGCCCCTTGGGAGAGGCTGTGGCTCCCCTGCTGAGCTCACCCAGCTGAAGTGCTGCTCTGGCTGTGCTTTTATCTGCCCGCTGTGCTGCCAGCAGGGAAGCCACCTCGGGGCCAGCCCTTCCAAAGAACAAGTGTGCAGCCTCCTTTTTCATTTTCTCCCTGGGAGGCGGGGAAGAGTGAGTTGGAAATACAATGCTGGGAGTTGAATGCTGCTAAGCAGAGCTTGTCTGCTTTGCAGATGCAGCTGGAGCTCCTGGCTTAGTCCCGCCACAAATGAGTTAAGGACAAAAGGTCTTAGTTGCTCTTATGCAAAGAGACAATTTCTATGGCAGCTGAGGGCAGCATTAGTATTCATGCCTTGGCTGGTCTGGCAGCAAGGCAGCTAACTTGATATTAACTGTGGCACAATGACTGGGTTTTATGGGTTTTTTCTTAATATATATCACAGGTAGCCAACCAAGTGGCTCTTTATCCTAATCTCCTTGGGGTACCTGCTTTCCTACCCACTCCAGCAACGGGCCATGGATTTTTTCTTGCAGTGGTGGTGGTTTATTAAGTGCCACAGGCAGGTTTCCTGCCCCGTTTATTCGTTGTCATGTTGTAATCCTGCATTGGTTTATTTTTCAGTTGTCCAAAGTTCCTCCTAAATGCAAGTCATCTGTGTTTACAAATACTTTATTGTGTAACGTGCTAAAGCTTTTCCCCATTGTTCAAATGGGGCCATAGATTTGCAGCTGAGACATTTCCACATTATATGCATTAGGAACGTGTTACCCTAAATGACTAATGGAAATTATTTCTGCTCCAGGAAGCAGAATGATGCTGAGTGAAAGAGAGAAGAGGGTTTATATGGAAACAAGAGTATATTCCCCTTTGCCCGGACCCACCGAAATGCTCCCTCCCCTTCCCCCTCATCATGTGTCTCACCACAGCACAAGAGTGTGCCAGAACATGTTCCCACAACCTTTCAACCCATTCAGCACAGCCTGCAACTTTCCTGGCTATTTTTGTGTGTTCCACTAGATGATTAAGTGCTGAGGACTGTGATAATATGTCCTTTCACCACTGGCGCCCAGCAAAAAGTAGTCTCAGATGCTCACGGGCTGCTTTTCCAGTTATTTTTCCTAAAAAACCTGGATTAGCAATAGATTATCCTTCTGATCACAAGGGTATCAACTCGAAGATGGGCTGTTCCTGGCCAGAACTCCAGCTCTTAGTAATCAAGTATTATTCTGGTTGACAGTATAATTCCTGCATCTAACCAAAGCCCTTTGCAGGCAGCCTTTGCCTACTGTAAACAAAGTGGCTCATCTGCTGTTGAAGATTAACCACCTCTGGGTTGAACCAGGGAAGCTATTTCATTACACAAAGCCAGAGCACACAGTGGTTTCCTGAACACCTGCAGTTGTATGGAGGTATTTCAGCTTTGCTTTGACTTCTAAGTCTATTTACAATATATGTTATAACTCTGCTAATGATTTATCCTTTGCAGAAAAGCCACTTTCTGCTCTGACATCTGCCAGTTTTTCCATTGCCCAGTAACACTCAGGTGCAATGAACACCACCACCATGGCAAAATTAATCCAGTCTCACACTGACCAGGCATCACCATCTAATCACTGTGGCTCTCCAAATATGTCAACACCAGAAGAGTCTCCCATTTTGGCTTGAGGTGCTGCAAAACAGCACAAATAAAGCACCACTGCTGCTCCTGCAGTACCAACTGACAGCAACCAAGGCACAACACCAAGGCATCAAGACTGACAGGCAGCCCACTGGTGGCTCACAATCCAAACGACCCTCATTTCACATTGCATCCTGCTGAATTAAAAAGAAAGAAACAAAGCCACAACAAAATGGTATCACCACCACTGAACAAAGCAGGGGAGCATCAGCCGCTTCAGTGTGGGGAGGTTGTGACAGGATCAGAAACTGGAGCTTTTGGTTCCCACCTTCCCATGCATCTTTGAGAGTCTCTGATTCTTTGAGGCACCTTAATCTTCTGAGCTTCCAGGCAAGCTCTGCAGTGGTATTTGAAAGCAGGAGTTTGTCCTCCAAGGACCTTTGGCATCAGTGAACATTTCAACATTCAGGGCTGGCTCACTAACTAGAGCAGGGGGTAATTGCAGGGAGCCAAAATTGGGATCTGACCCTGCATGGACCTACAGAGACAAGTGAGTTTTCATGCCAGGGTGACCTACTAGGAACAGGGTCAGGGAGAAGAGGAAGGCACTCCCCTGGTAAGTTAGTTCTGGGTCTGCAGATATATCCACTGAGTCCCATAGGGCAGACAGTGGTAAGACTCTATCCAGGAAAGGCTGTTTTGGGACCTGCCAGACAGAGCCAATGTGAGTTGCAGAGTCAAAGAGCCAAGCTCTCATAGATATAAATCAGGCCCAGGCTCCACCAACATCTCAGCTCTGCTTGTTTACACTAATGGAAGATGTTGCCCACTGTATTTCAGGGATCACATTCTAATTTATGCTCACTCTCTATCCCACTACAAGGCAAATCACAGTCATTGTCAGGCTCTTGGCTGCAGAGAGCATTGCATTATGCCTTTGGTTTCTTTTTAAAAAGTAAAAGCAAAACCTTAACTTACTCCTTCCAAATTACAGTATGAAAATACATGCCAAAACTGTTCAGTAAAAATATTTGGAATGCTAAAAATAGACTGGCATTTGGATAGCTGTTGAAAGGGGAAGCACTCCCAACCAGACCTGGAATGACCGAAGCTGTTTATTTTCCATACACTTCTTTCCAAACAGGTTCTGAACATGAAGTGATCATTTTCTCATAGGCTCTTTGTAAGCCCAGGTACCACTGGTGGCAGTTCCTAGTGTAACTGTAGCTGGTTTTCCACTGCTGTCATCTGCCTTCCTGGACAGGCATCCAGCCTGGGCACTGTCGTCATTAAACTGGAAACTTTTTTTCACCAAAAGAAACTATGAAGGTGGAGTTAATGAGACCAAAAATCTCACCTCAGAAAATGCTAGCATCTTCAAATTGAAGCCTCTGAAACTCTTCTGGATTTTTTTAAGACAGAACTTAGTGATTTTTCACTCCTTTTCAGTGCATGAAAACAATTTGCTACTTTCTCAGTGCCCTGTGTTGATGCACTTGCACATTGCTCATTTTCCACCACTGAAGCCATGCTGTATATGCTTACATATTAATCAACCATTAATATGTAAGTCTCTGCAGCATCCTATCGTGGCAAAATAATGATACCTTTGATGCATATTCTTCCAGCTCAACTGTAAGTACCAATGTATTTTTTATACCTCGACAATCAATACTCAACTTTAAATATGAGAGACCTACAGCACTTCTTCCAAAAGCATTTTGAACAGGGAAATTAGAAGGCCCGTGTTACAGAGAAGGGAACTGATGCCAAGAGGAGTGATGAAGACAGTGTTATGTGAAGCCAGCAGAAAGGCAGGAAAGCAGTTGATAATTTTTCTTACATTATTCTTGTCCAATTTAAGCCTCAAACCATTTGTACCACATCATTAGCAAGGGCGTGCTGCCAGTAGATTTTGAACATCTTCCGTGGTATTTTCAATGACCGTATTTGTGTGCGTGTTTCCAAAGAAAACCTCTGCAGCAGCCTGCAACAGTCAGCTTCACACTTCTTCCAGGCAAAAAGCTTCACCTTTGTTCTTCTTTACTTGCCAGTGTGCCGCATTTAAATACAGCCTGGCTTTTTGATGACTGCCTGAGGTGGTTTCTCTTAGTGATAGAAGAATCATTTCAAAAGGCTTACTTGTTCTAAAGTGCACCAGAGGAATGTGGGGAAGCGCCCTGCCAAGGGAAAAGATAAACAGTGCAAACAAAAAGAGCAGTTTAATCTTGCTCAGCTGTATCTCAGCTGCAATTCCACTTTCTCTGGGCAGCTTTGGCACAAGCACGATGCAAGCAGCCGGGTTTGCAGTAGCACTCAGCTCCACTCTGAAACAGAAAGAAAAAGGCTGCTCACCGGGCCACAGTACACAACATTTTCCTTTCCCATAGTTGCAATTTGTTGGTAGCTCTTCTTGTATTTCTGTGTCTGTCACCTGTTCTTGCCAGCAGCAAGTTCTCTGCATTTTTGTCCTTATTTCTCCTGCTTTGTAATGAGGTGATTCCTCTCTATATTGTCAAATGCTGGTGGCATCTCCTGCTTGCAAAATGCTTTAAGATCATTTCATAGAGGGGCATCTACAGAGGCACTTTAAGGCTGCAGGGTAACTGGTGTAATGAGACGAAGTATTTTGCCTCTCAAATCCAAAGAGTTAATATAACAGCAGGATTCCATTCTCAGAGCTGGGAATGACAAAATCATGCTTCACAGTGAACTCTTCTTGCTGCCATCTGACTGTGGGTGAGTGGAGGGGAAACCCAGGGAAGGATCACTACACTAGGGCCTTTAAATAAGATTTCATCCTTTCAAACTCCTAAGGCAATAAAAAGGTGTTTGCTTCCCAGTGGGATTTCTTTATGGTGTACATCTTATTAAACTGTTTGGGGTTTGCTGGAGCTGCTCAGAAGTCATATGGTCCAAATGAACAAGTACTTATTTGCTAAGAAATCCCTCTTGCTCTTCGCATGTTCTCGCAGTGCTGCTGACAGCCACCCCAAAAAAAACCAACAACACCCAACCAAGCTTGGGGCAGGGAATCCCTCACTGCGCTCATCCAGAGCAAATCCCGTCCCAGTGTTCCCAGGAGGCCATATGGCCCTGGCAGGGACCCTGCGGGTTGCCAAGCAGCGGTGTGAGCGCTGCTGTGCCCGCGAATTGGCCTCTGCTTTTATCCGCGCTGCTGTTACCACAACCTACACCGGGGCTGAAGCAGGAGGGCTCCTTCCTCCAGCACGACGGCTTGGAAAAACACAGCCTTCTTTCAGATAAAGCCCCAGAGTGGTGAATGATTTGAGGTGCGTCACAGCTAATTAACAAAAAAAACACCCTTAAGTAACAATAAGCCTTCCCTTTGAGCTCCTTTGGAATAACCTTTAGCACAAATGTCTCTCTAAGCTCAGGATATCCGAATGGAAACCAGACGGGTCCCGAGGGCTCTTTCCCTTCCCCTCTCGCACCTTCTCTGTATCTTTTTGTCATGATGTATTTGCATTTCGAAGTAACAAAGAGAGAAAAATTACACCTTGTGGGGAGTTTAGCTCTGTTCACACGATCTGCTTGCTTTTTTTTAGCGGGATGCTTCCTTTATGCTCAGGGAGGTCAGTCGCTGTTTCTGGCAAAGCACATTCCAAGCAGAGAGGGACACGCAGGAGAGAAGGGAGTGCAGCACAGGCACTGTCTGTACAAGCAGCAGAATAGCCCCTGCCAGCACAAGAGGAGACAGGGATTTGAAGGAAAGATTTATTTTATTTTACTTTATTTTACTTTATTTTACTTTATTTTACTTTATTTTACTTTATTTTATTTTATTTTATTTTATTTTATTTTATTTTATTTTATTTTATTTTATTTTATTTTATTTTATTTTATTGTGTAGAAATGCCCCTTCCTTCAGCTTCCTGAGAAGCTGGCAAAGTGAGCACAGCATCTCTCCCCACAAAGCTGTGTCCCAGACATATAGCTCCTGGTTTCCAACGTGAGGGTGAAAGGAAGGTGGCACTGCTGGAGGGAGCAGCACTCTGGGCCAGCTTTCCTCACCCCTTTCTGGAAGCAAAGCTGTGGGTACTGCCCTCATGCACTCAGAGGCACACAGGGAACGAGGGGAAGGAAAACACTGGGGAGCAGCAGAGCCCAGTGTCCTGCCCAACCCCATGCCCTGTGTGCCATTTGGGCTCAGCAGCCGTTTGCAACTTGCCCAGATTCAGGTGGGAGAGCAGAGGACATCCCTCTTTCCTCCTTCCCCCAGCAGTACAGGGTATGTTGTGGCTCCTCAGCATTTGGACCTGGCTGGAGGCTGCTCCTGCAGAGGAGGCCTCCTGCCCACCCTGCCCACAGTGGTCATTCTTTCCGTGTGATAAATATGGTAACAGAGTTTGCACAAGGTCAGTGCTGGGAATAAATTCCATTGCTCAAATAGGAGAGAGCTAAGTTTCATTCACTCGCTGCCATTCCAGCTCCGTGTCAACACCATTTGTTAAGGGTGACCTATTACGGATGACCTAGAGGCTGCCCTGGAAACCAAATTCACTTACTATCTCTCCTGCAAGCTTGCAAAAGCACTTTGGGTACAGCCAGTGCCCGGGTGTGCTGGCTGCAGTTGCTCCCAGCTGGGCTGCTGGTGCTTGCACAAGCTACAGACGTTTGGGCAGCCACAAGGGCAGAAAGAAGGCCAGGCACAGCACGTTTGTTATAGGATGACTGCCTGTGCATAGTGGTATGGACCCCACCAAGGTGGCACAGCACTGGACCTGGCTGCCTTCTCTGCATTTAGAGGTCTACCACTTGCTGCTGGCACTGTTCTCCTAGTCCAAGCCAAACTGGGAGCCCAGGACTGTCAGCCAGCCCCAGCAGTACATGCCCCTTTACCAAAAGGCTCATCTTGGTTTGAGTGAGAAAATCCCTCTCCATTCCTTGAGTGCTATGTTGCACATAAGTCCAGTAACTTGCCAAAATCTAGCAGTTGGAGACTGTGCTAACAGATGCATAAAAAGATGGAATTATGCATTACAGGCAGGGTTTTTTTAAACCTGGTATTTCAACATCCCTAAGCACTTGCCTCTGTAACTTAAAAAAAAAAAGGAGTAAAAGGGCAATAAATATTCCATGTGAAGTGTATGTTAAAAAAGGCAACCAAATATTGAAGACCATTAATCTCTCTCTGCCATCCATTTTCCCCTGATTACATAGAAAAGGCTTCTTTTGGAATACCTGAAATATGCAAGTGTTGTCCAGGTTAATAAATTATGAGCAGATCAACTGTCCATACGCATAACATCTGCTCGGTGAACACGAGAGAGGCAAAAATCTCATCTGACCAGAGCTGATGGCCTTTACACAACACAGGTCTGAGTAGAAGGTTACCTAACAAATGCACATCGTATTTGAATGATTAATCTGCCTCACATCTGTGCACCAAGTGTTTGAGATCTGCTTGGATTCACCCTGCAGTTGAGGCTGAATTAGTATTTATACACATTACTCTCTGGCTGAGCAGCCAAGAGTGTCATTTCAGGTAAGGATGTTTTGAGTAGGGGGAATGCACTGTGGAATAATAAAGCAGCATTCTGCACTATCAGGCAATAGATCACATTGAAGATGTGAAGTCAAAGGCTGAAAGATTTATCAAGGCTGCTTCATCCTCATGCTGTCTTGGATACTCAAGAAAACCACTCTCTGTCTTTGCTATCAGGAACCTGGACTGAGTGACTCTTGGGTTGCTCCTCCCTAAACTGTTCCTGCCCATTAACTGTGAGAATTCAGATAATAATCTCTTTCTTAAGCTTCAATATATGGATGAAGAGGGAAAATGTGTTCTCAGGATGCAAGGTGGTACAATTTACATGAGAAAACTAACACTGAAAACTGACCTCTCATATCTGATAGTTAACCACTGTACAAATGTAGACCTACTGTAGTCTCAGTGTGCAGAAGCAAGATTTAAGACTCTTCAGAAAAACAAAGCAAATTACAGTGATTTCCAGTTCTCCTCACCTACTTCACTGAATGTTTAATTGCTATCTATATGTGCACCACAACCCAAGATAATTCCTGCCCTAAGGCATTAAAAGACTGATGAAACTATAATATATTACAGATAAGCCAAAGTATGCAATTAAACTTGAAAATATACCTGCAGAATCAGCTGATAGCTTGTCTTTACAGAGATCCACCTTCTCCAGTTGAGTTAGGTGAGAATATGTAAGCCCACTACACATCAGTGATGCTCACTGGCAGGTTTGCACTATGTTCCTTCAATATTTTTTTGAGGAGGCCCTCAAGCCAATTTGAAATCTGTACACTGTTTATTTCCAATTCAGGTTCCCTCTGTGACCACATCATTTGTTCACTGACAGCACACTTGAAAGGCTTTATTGCTCTAGTTGGATTTACTTACAGGAGATCCAAGATCTTTCCTGATGCCAAGAGTATAAGCACCACAGGAGGTCTGTGAAGCAGGTTAGCAGGGCTCACCTCTGATGAAGATGGTAAGAGGGGAGGTGCTAAGACCAGCTTGGGAGAGAGTAAACAAAGTTATCTTCACAAGGAGTAAACAGATCATCTCTTGGAACAGAAGAAGGGTGGGAATCATGGCTGGACTAACTTTCTCTGCATAGCTATGGACTTGATGTGTTTGTAGAATGAGTTGAAAGAGTCATTCAGATGTTTACAAAGACCTTCCTGCTGGTTTCTATTCTAAATACATTCTCCCTTGGAATATTGAGCCTTGAGCCAAATGCTTAAGTCTTTAATGAGAATTTTGCCTAAGCAATAAAATTAATAATGACTTCAGATTTTGGCCCTGGATAAAAACAAATGTTCTTCCTGTGACAGAGAAAAATAATCCATTGATATGAAGTATCTAAGTGGTCACTGACACAATAAATCATTTCATAAATCCCTGACCACTGATCTACCCAATACTTTGGAATTTGAAATGGATATACTGCATGCTTTAGAAAGTCCTTAATTATGCTCTCTTTTTCAATACAAGTATTCCAATCCACCATCTGACTAATACTTGTTTTTAAGGCAAAGCATTGAGAGGGGTGAAGTTGGCTACAGTGTGATGGCTGTCTTCTGGGCAGACATGCTGGAAGAGCAAAGGGCACTTAAGACACATTGATCAGGATGCAGAAGTAGCTTGGCTCTCCTTTCTGGGTAAAATACTATTTTTATTTTTTTTTCTGGGTAACATACTAAAATACTCCAGTTGAATCATTTACTTTAATAAATCATCATCTCCCTCATGACACCTTGGGTGATATTCCTGCATTTATAAAAAGCATAATCAATGCTGCTGACTCAAATAATTTGCAGTCTGATGTAGCAGGAGGATATCCTATACCCTTACAGCTCTCAGCACCTCGCCCATGAATGTTCTTGGAAGTTAAACCCCAGCAAGCTAGAGCACTACACTGCAACTTCTGTCAACAACTACTTCTAGCAAATTATCTTGTCTACTGTTCTCTTTCAGAAAGCTCTTCAGTGGAGATTTGTTCTCCTCCTAGATACTGTATAGCTACATAAGTAGAATCATAGAATCCCAGAATGTTTAGGGCTGGAAGGGACCTCCAAAGGGCATCTAGTGCAGCCCCCCTGCAGGGAGCAGGGACACCCTCAACTAGAGCAGGCTGCTCAGAGCCTTGGCCAACCTCCCCTGGAATAGCTTCAGGGATGGGGCCTCAACCACCTCCCTGGGGAGCCTGTGCCACTGATCCACCACCCTCAAGGGAAAGAACTTCTTCCTGAGATCCAGTCTAAATCTCCTCTAATTTAAACCCATTACCCCTCGTCCTTTCACTAGAGGCCCTTGGAAACAGCCCCTCTCCAGCCTTCCTGGAGCCCCTTCAGGTACTGGAAGGTGCTCTAAGGTCTCCCTGGAACCTTCTCTTCTCCAGGCTGAACAACCCCAGCTCCTTCAGCCTGTCCTCATAGCAGAGCTGTTTCAGCCTCTGATCATCTTCGTGGCCTCCTCTGGACCTGCTCCATCAGGTCAAGAGAGTACAACTGACCAGCAGAGAAAATCACAGAAGAAAAAGAAATCCCAGATAATCTGCTGAATTTGGTTATTGTATTTTACATTCCTTTCTCAAGTTTCTTTATCATGTCTGCACTATGACAGGATTTCCTTCCCTGGGTGGTTGAGGTAGAACAAGTACCTAAATATTTGCTAAAAGATAAGGAGCAAGAAGCATCCTCAAGATGCACAGTAGAAGACAGGTGCATGAATCTCCTAGGTAGCTTTGTGTTGGTCATCTCAGTGGTGCATCGTTGGGCCAGGACCATGTGTGCTCTTTCAGGGACACATATGAACTGATGATACAAACAGGACAACACGTTGGAACTGGCCAAGTTATACTATATAGGTTCCTCACTCAGGACACTGAGTGTTATCAAGAAAGACAATAACACATTTCAAAGTTCTAAAATGTTTTGGTTTTTTTCCCCACATTATTGAAGGAAAAGACATTGCAGTGTATTTCCCTAAACTAGGCTTAAGTCAGTAAACTTGATATATTTTTAAAGATGAGGTTTTAAATATCAGCACCTCCCATCCATAAATATGCCCATTATCTCTGGGCAAGGTCTAGACTTTTAGTAACAAGGCATTTTAGTAACCAGGTGAACCAAGCTGATTTTTAAACAAAACTGAAAGAAAAGATTTCTCAAATATACTGGATGGGTCGCTATATTTGTGCAAAATCTGGAAAAGTAACTATTCTTAAATTGCCCCATTTGTTCACTCAAAAGTTTCTCTCCCCGCCCCCCCCCCATATTTTGTAGAGGAACCAATCTCTTTGATCAGATGTTTGAAATCCTGTGAAGCCACCAGCAGTGCAATGCTCAGTCCTGTGATGATTACATTTCTGGTGTGACTCAAACCCCTTGTTAGTGAGACAGAGCAGCCACTTCTGAAGTTGCAAGAAATCCCTGTAAACTGATGGGATACTTGCATTCCAGCACTAGTGAAATTTGCTGTTCTGAGCTCCATCCCAAGGCAAACTGTGAGAGGTAACTATGGCTTTATTTCCCATCGTGGGGCACAGCTTCTGCACCAACTTCTGCAGTGTCCATGCAACCCTGAGGGTGTCCCCAGCAGAACCCAACTCTAATGCTGTTGTGTCAGTTAGGTAAAGCCTCTAAAAAGAAGGACAAAAACGTATTTATTCTTTTTTTTTTTTTTTCTTCTACACTGGTGACCACAGCTTTAGAGAAGAGTGTAAGAAAGGAAGTGAAGAAATAGGGTTGTTGTTCTCTCTCAAACCAAGATCTTTCTGCAGCTCTTCTGGACAGTGAGAAGGGGAACTCATCTGTGCTATGGTAGGTAAACACAGCACTGGGTGCATGAAGAGATATCAAGGGCAAGATTAACCATATCCCAGTGCATGTCTTTGTCTTTCTACTTCAGACCCTATTTGCAAACATCAGGCATACTGACAAATGAATACACTCCATATCAGTAACACATCAGTTACATATCAATTACACATCAGTGCCATGACTGTGCTTGCAAATGGGGTGAAGCAGGATAGGCAGGGGGTTGGACTAGATGATCTTCTAGGTCCCCTCCAACCCCTGATGTGATTCTGTGACTTTGCTGAGTTTGTTTTTTGAGCCAGATCTAGCTGTACACAACTCACACTGGTGTCAGACTTACCTACTGTATGCCACAGCTAAATTACTTGTGCTTATCAGCAGTTTGCAGTTCTGTTTCTTCTGACTTGAGACACAGATATTGTCAGAGGGAAGCTGATGCACAGATGGCATTTTTTTCATCAGTACAGCTGTTCCTCAAAGGAAAAGTAGTTTGTTGATATTCTAAAAAGAAATCCTAATGTTGCCTGGTTTTCACAGTAATGGAGTATGTCTCTCTTTGGCATTTCCATGCAACCAATCCCCTCCTGTGGGCAAATGCCTCCCTTTCCACAAAGAGATTTAATTCCATCATAAAAACTAATTAGGCACTGGATTCCAATTAAACATCCAAGCCTCCACCCTCAGAAGTTTTCACCTTGTGCTGCTAACCCCACTTTTCCTTGTTGCAAGTCCCAGGATGGCATCTGCCAGCTTCCTGGTGGTCCTGATGGGGAAAAAAGAAATGGGGAGAGGCTTGTGAGGGTCCCCCCACTGCTGGGTGCATTTCAGCTGTTCCCATTTTAAGTTCAAAGCTTTCTACATGGCAGCTGAATGGGAGGTTTTCCAAAATCTACAGGAGGCTGGGAAGAAATCCAGTATCCTGATGGAAACAGAAGAGCTGGCAAATAAGCATATGTGAAACGTACCCCTTTTTGTCACAACCAGAGGCACTGTTTTCCCAACAAACACCCTACCCATTTTGAAAATGTTCTTTTCACCACTATCACTACCTTTTTCTGTGGATATGAGCCTTGCTGCCCAGCCAAAGAGAGCTCAAAGCAAGCAGTCCCTCCTCCCTATACATTACCCAGTTGAACCTTTTGTTGCCTTTTCAGTGTTTTGTTTTGTTTGTTTTTTAACAGAAGGTATTTTTCTAACATCCTAGACCTATGGTAGTGTCATGAAAATGGGCTTATTTGCAGGGATAAAGACTTACCATGAGCATGAGCTTTATAAGACTGGGCTTGATATTTCTCCTTGAAGCCCTTGCAACAGTTTCTCTCCTGCAAAATCCCTTTCTGTCTAGATCCTAGTCTTACATTCAGAATCCATTTCCTGTGGCTTTGGTTTGGCTGGGCTTTGCACTCTTTTTTTTTTTTTCCCTTCTTAATCCCTCAACTTTCTTTTGCTGTATTTTTTTGTTTTTTGCCTCTAAAGCTTGCAATAGCTTTTCTGTAGTCAGACTTCTCCACAGCACTTAAAAGGCAACACTGCAAGTCTGTCTCACAGTATTAGTTTGCAAGCATGAGAAGAGAAAAACCCTCTGTCTAAACCCTACCATTTAAACTACTATAACGGATGCTGTTTGCAAAAAGTCCTTTGAATTTTTATTTATTTTAGAATTATGACATCTCAAATGTCACCCATATTTCAGGCATGGGCTTCACAAGTTGCAGATTTGCACGAAATTCAGTGCCTCCTCAACTTTCTTCATCAGCAGACAGCCAAACTCTTTTGGTCTGTCCCTCTGTTTCTCCTGTGGCTTCAATATTGCCAGGAGTGATTCAGAGGAGCAAGAGGCTCCTGCTTTGTGTATATCCATGAAAAGCCCAAGGACAGAGCAAGCCAGTGTTTCTGGCAGCAGAAAAATGAACCAGCCCTGGTTACATATCCGTTGGTGCAGGAATGGCATGCTTTCTTGGTGAGCTGGCAGGGGTAGGTAATAAAGCTTGCATGCTTACATGTCCATTATGAACAGACCTATTAAAAGCCTCTCCTCCAAAAGGAATGCTGGAGTATATATGGAAATGAGGCTGTGGTCACCCAGCATTTCATAGGCATCCAGCTGTGCACTCAGCAGACACCAAACGTGCAAAGTCACACTGCACCTCCCAGGCAGAACCCAAATATTCTTGCTTAGAGAAGTGGGAACCTTTTCTTTTGAGCACAGAGAAGGTGCATTTGCTTTTAACAGTGTTTGGAGCAAAGAACAAAGAACTTGCTGATTCTCTTCAAGGAAAGATGGTTGCACATATATGTACAAGCCCTCGAGGATTATTTTTCCTCTAGCTAGATTACTTTGCAAGTTTCTTTTCCAACATCTCATTGATTACTGTGGCTGTAACTCCTCCTAAACAGATTAAATATTTAAAGTGCTTCAGAGAAATGTCCCCTCTCTGCACTGACGTGTGCAGGAATGCCTCTCATACTTTCTGGATCCAGCTTATCTTTCCAAAGGCTGAAGCATGACAGTCCTTTGCTATTCTTTTCCCTGGCATTTACAGCAGTGCTCCTGCATTTCTCAAAGGATGAGGGAATCAGAATCTTCCCCCTTAGATTTTGCTGAAGTTGCAGTATTTCAGACAGGTTACTGATGTTAATGTTATTGTTTTAGAAGGTATTTTGACTGTCTTACAATATTTATGGACTTTATTCTGAATCACTAAGTACTCCCTTCAGGCATATCTTCCTTTGAAATTAGGTACACTGGGGTAAATGCTCCAGATCTCAGGAGCTGCTGGAGTTTAGGATATGTGTGATGATGATTAGTATTTCCTTCAGGAACTTAATGTTTCTGGGATATTCTTAACATCAAACTCTCACATCCTCGGCCACTCAAAAATCCCAGGGGATCTAGGAAGTTACAGTCCAGCCAAGTCCACTTATTCCCACAGTTTGCTTTCCACACCTCATTAAAAAAAATGATTCAGTATTTCTCTTCAAAGCTACAGCAGCCCCACACATTAAAAAAATACCTTTCAGAAACAAACCAGCATCCACTGTGAAGTGCACACAGAACTCTGAGATGGGTTATATGGCAATAGGAAGTATTTCTATGTAAAAAAAAACCCAAACAGAATAATATTTGTAATAAGCAATGCAATATGAGACCAGGAGCTCTGCCTGACTCTAAACAGGATTTTAAGGTCTTCAAGGATTCATCTATGCTTACCAGTTCTGCTACTTTATTTATGCTAACACAGAGCAGTGCAATGCTTTTCTGTCACAGCAGCAGTTGTACTGGTATGGTTTAGCCCAGTTACACACTGCAACAAAGGCCATACTGGCATACATTTTTTATAGCTCTGTATGCAGAGTGCAGTTTTTCCTGGCTAAATATATATATTCTGTTTATGTATATATATAAATACATACATAACTAGAAAAATCATGTTCTTGTAATAAAATCTCATTGTCAACTACGTGGAAGTCCTGACTGAAGTCAACTTTACTTGGACTTGTTTATTTCTTGATCACTTTTTTTTCTGGGACTTTTCTTTGGGGATGTCTTTATCATGACCCCTTCTTTGCCTTCCTTGCTGTCATTCTGTGTGTGCTTTCACAGCTTCCAAACCTTTTCCCACTTCTGATTCCAGGCTGGACTCCTCCCAGTCCTCTTGCAATACTTTCAGATCAACTTGCAGGTATGGTCATTCTAAATTCCACTTTTCCTTCCAGAGTCACTTCCTCCTCTTTCCTATCAGATGTGTTAACAAACCAGCTGCAGCAGCAGGACACCATGAACCCAGTTATTCCAGCAGGACAGGTAGGTGTTAGGCAATACTGTTACCTACTTATTCCTGCATTTTCATATACCTTCAAAGACAATGAATGAATACAATTTCAGAAAGGTATCATTTTTCTTTTTACCATCAGACTGCCTCCCCAGACTCTTTTCCATTGCAAAGAGGTTTCCCTAAGTACAGACCTTATTTTTGCCCATGCAAGTTATCTCTGAGGCTCTTGCACATTTAGATTTATCAACTATTTGAATGAGAAATTAAGAACCACTCCACAAAACTGGCTAAGGTACCTGAATGTGTGTACTTCTATCTTCCCTATAGCTCCTCCAGTAGCAACAACATCATTACTCCTGACCACGGGAAATCAGCACTGGAGTAACTCCTGCACGTTTCCTGAAGGGAGTCAACATCCCTCAGCCCCTGTACACACATTAACATGTCATGGCCTCCTCTGAGGCAATCACAGCTTGAGGGAAAAAGGAGAACTTTCCATGTGAAGAAGACTGGCACCACCTCTGAGTACATCTTCATGCCACGTTAGAACCACTAGTTTGAAGAGGGGTCTGAGAGCTCAGGTTCACTATTAGAAGAGCTGCCTTTTTACATTAACTACAGTCTGACTGGCAAGGAGGATGTCCTGCAACAATTTGGATGGGCAGACTTGAGGATTCTGTCTCTGCTGGTTGCATCAGCTCTAAGGAGCAGTTGGATTTTCAGAGAGAAAACATGAGAATGACTTTGGAGAGATGTCTGTCTGCACTTCACTGATGTCCTCCTTGCAGTTGGGGTAGGTACCAGGCTGCTGTGAAATATTGCTCAGGGGACTAATCCACAACCCCAGACAAGAAACCTCACTTTCACCTGAAACACTCTCAAGCTTTTATCTCTGGGAGCTGGGGAAGCAAAGGGTTGCACAATGCTGAGTACAGTGTAGATCTGATTCCTGATTATTTTGAGTGGGTCATTTAAACAATCTAGTGACAAATCAGGGGAAGAACCTAAACCAATGTGACTATCAAAGACAAAAACCCCAAGCTTCAAAACCTCCTTCATATTTGCTCAATTTGAGTGAGAACAGACCAACTGCAAAACACACAGTGATAGGAGTAGGAAACTGAAGCCCTGTATTTACTCAAACATCAGCCTGAATCCTGCCATGACCCAGATCACAAAGATTAAAAGCACCACAATCCTTGAACTAATGAAGTAGCTAAGTGGCTAGGACTTAATGATGGTGTCATGCTTGGGTTACAGTTTGTGTACATATTGCAATAAAGAGAAACTCTTTAGCTAACTGATTAATTTATTTTCTCCCCTTTTCCTCAGACTGTCTGGAACCAGCACTTACACTCTTGTAGCATCTTGATCCTGCCAACAATTCTGAGTGGAATGCTAAATGGTAGTAGTGTTAGAAATGTAGTAGTACAGTAATGGCTTAACCTTCTCCCATCAGCTGCCCTTTTTTGTTATTTACACTGTAAGCTGTTTAATTAGGGCAGGGACAACTTATTTTTATGGATTTGCATGCTGGATTCAAAATACAGCTCCTGTGTTTCACAGAGACCATTAGCTGCTGCTATTAAAAAAAAACCCAAAGCAAACAAAAAAACCACTAAAATGAAAAAAAATCATACAGGGATGTGCAGTGAGAAATTCTAATAGTTACTGAAAAAAAACCACAAATATAGCAAGGGCAGTAGTCCAAGGATAAGTGACAACTAATACAGTTATATGAGAGAGACAACAAACAAGGCAGTAACAGCACTTATTATCAAAGGAACAATTACAGCACTAGCAGTTGCAGGTGAATGTGAAATCTCGGTAGAAAAGCCTGCTCCTCTACCACACTGCTCTGAGAACAAAAGCAAACAAGACACTGAGCTGTGAAACAGCTGCACGAAGAAGGAAGATGATCCAAGCAACTCAGGCATTGTTGCAAGTCACTTCAAACTTCAGATAGCCCCAAAAGATGCCATGTTTTCTTAACCTAGGCAAGCAACAGCAGCTAAGAGCTTGTGGCAATGGTTTTGTGAGGTATTCAGATGCCACAGTGACAGCTGCCACAGATGTATGTACTCAAGCTTAGCAACAATAGATGCTTGACACTATGAAACTCTCCATTTTCATGTGAATGGGACTGGGTTGCAAGGGATGCCATGCAGTGAGGAGACACCACCTGTAAAATTAGATACCATTAAAGGAGCAGAAAATAGTGTTGTTGGGGTTTTTTCACCCCCTTTTGTTTAGAAAGAGACAAAACATAGAATGTCATGTATTACATTAGGGTTCTCCAACCCCTGGGAGACAGGATGGCAGTTCTGGAGTACATCTGTGGACCAGCTCTCATGCCTCTGAGCACCATGAGAACAGAAGCTGGCAAAGCTCAGGGTCCTTCCATGCACAAGGGCATCAAGAGGCCTTGGGTTACTGCTCTGTAGTTGGATATCCTTGTATTACTAACTGCATCCCATCTAACTCTCCTTACAGACTAAATACTTGGGGGTTCCTCTAAACACTGGAGGAAAGTACATCATCTAGGCATTAACATGGCTGCCAGCCTCCTACATATGGCTGTTCTGTAATCAAAGGAGTGAAGACTGCAATTAGCTGCTCAGCTTTCAAGCCTTTATTTTGATGAAGGTAACACTCCCAGCTACAACTGAAATGATTAAGACAGCAGAAACTGCAGAGCAGATGAGTAAATAATAACCATCTGACTCATTTCCTAACTCAGAGATGTCTGGAAATTGAAACAAGCAAGAGCAAAAGACATCATCTTTCAGCAATTTCACCTTTTCATTGTACACAAAGAGAGAAAAGTTGGCAGTGCATGGACCTTGCAAGAGTGTCTTGCCAAGGCCATTTATGGAGGAACCTTCACTTTGTGAAATTTAGAGGCACACCACTCCTTAAAGCACAGTATATGGTCTGGGGTTTCTGCAACTCACCTTCCTCAGCTGTTGGCACCATGGAGTTCTCTATTTCTGGGCAGTTCTTATTCTCCCAGTTGCAGGTCACCAGTGGTCTGGGTTGTTATCCATGAGAACAGTCAGACAGAACAGGATTGATTTTAAACCAAAATTGCCTTGCTGCAATTTTAAAGAGAAACAAGAGTGTGAATTAGAAGAAATCACAAACTGAGAGAACCTTGCTTATGTTCATGAGTGAATTTACTGTTGACATTAGCCTGCTTTTCTCTGCAAATACGTTGATACACAGACTTCAAGGACTTAGGAACTAAATCCACCACTCTTGGCAAATCTTAAGCTGTAAAGAAGCCTAATTTTGAGGCTACAAGTGTGTTGTTATATAAGGTTTGTGCTCATCCCTGAACAGGAGAAATGTTATTATAATATCTAACATAGCATTCTAAAGAGAAGCCTTACAAAAGTAAATGCATGATACAGAAACAATTCACCTCACTTTGACAACTTGCAGTCTGAATTTAGGGGTGTTCAGGCAGATATGAAAACTACTTGGTCTGGATGCAATTTGAATGTCCACTGTAGTCCCAAGTCACCTAAATAAATGACTGCTCAAGAAATGAGACTCGGGGAACATTATTCAGAGTTTCAAATGAAGCAATATAAAAAATGGTGGTAGCCCACATTATTCATGAAGTCTGGTCTAATGGAAGATCCTGAGCTTTCAGAAAGGTGATGATCCCCTGTCTAAAGCCACTTGACCCCATAAATCACTCAGCTACAGTGAACTCCAACACCTACAGCAGAGAGGCCCAAATAAAAAGAGGAAATATTTAAACACACAGTCTTGAGCAGCAGCAGATTAACTTCCAAACTTATGAATCAGTTGCTTTATGTTTACATGGCACTCATTTGTTCTCAAGAGTTTATCAAAAATAGCATCCTTTCAAGTTGGAGTAGAATAAACCGTACCAAAACCATGACCAAAACATATGGTCTACCTACAATTTGGCAATTATCAAGGGTGCTATTTTGAGGTAATACAATTGTTAGCAAGGCTTTTGCAAACACTTTGGATGCTCAGGTAATTCAAACCAGGCGTGATATGTATTTGCAGCAGAAACAAAGATGCATTGAGGTCCTGTTTGCCTTCCTGATCGTGCAGGCTGTCTTCCCATCCTCATTACTCAGTTGTTCACCCATTTGCCAGTTATCACCATCTCTGGAAATAACTGTAAACACAGAAGATGGCAGCAACAAAACCATATTTTTTAGCTCAAATGTGGTGTTGTCTGAATAATGTAGACCATATCTTTGTCTAGAGTACCACCTTATCCTTTAGGAGCCCTCTTATAGATCATGTGCCCGTTTGTCCTACCTATATTGCTTCTTGCCTAGTTTCCAGTGAAATTCCTGGTTTCCATTAGCATGACTGTGCATACACAGACTGCTCAATGCAAGCAAAATAGCCTTTCATCCAAGGTGACACAGTTACTATTCTCCCTCCCTTTTGACTGCATCTTTCAGAGGTAGGATTTTAAGTCCATTTGACTCCAAACATTTAATTGAGCTTCCTTTTCACTAATGCCTAATCATCCCCTGCTCACTGAGAGGTTTCAAGACAGCAACATCAGCCTATCCATCAACTGCCTCTTTCTGCTGACTGTAGAGGGAGCATAAAGCCCCATTTCAGCCTCCTTACTTGTGTGCCCAAGATTAGCTGGTATGAAATCCATGCAGTCATATGTGTTAATTGATATGAATATTGAGGTCTGATAGATGTCTTATTTGGAATAGTTACTGCATTCTGTGGGCACCCAGGGGAATGGGCCTGGAGCTATTCTGGAATACAGATAAAAATAACTACGTGCAGTAGTTGTGAGGCTGGAGTAGAAGTGCAAATTCTCAAGCCCTTGTAGAAAAACTGTCCTGGGTAAGGGGTCCTTGGCAGTCTCAGGTGAGTTCTACATCACAGAATCCCACCATCTGATGCAGGCTTCATGAAAAAAAACAAAAACAAAAACAAACCAAAGATAGCAGGTGTTCAAAAGAGGCCAGTTTGGATTCTAAATTCTCCTACCTGAGCCAACATACAAGTGAGCACTCATTAAGGAGTGCCCTCTACACACCATTATCAGTAGTGAGATGTTAATGTTCAACATTACAGAGTGTGTTCACCACTATGAGTGGGAGCACTACCTTTATCTGTATTTCTTCTGGGCCCTGGAATCACATCTGTTTATTTCATGTACAGTTACTGTGCACTAAGCCACTGAGCACAGACTAATGATTTTGTTTTGTTTGTTTAAAATCTGCTTGAAGCCATGAGGTTTAGAAATTCCCATTTCTTTTCAGCTGCTGAAGCAACACTCCAGGATGACATATCACAAAAGCAAGGCCAACTGCTTTCCAGAAGGAGATACAAATTAAAATAAATAAACTAAATAAACTACAAAGAAAAATGTGCCACTGTAAACACAAAAGGAAAACAGTGTAAAGTGGTAACATAAGCAAAAAAGCAAGCAAAAAACCTAAAAGAGCTCACACCACTCTCTCATTCCACAAAAATCCTCAAATAAGGGTGGCAGCATTCAGTGGAAACTACACAACAGCACCATCATCCAGCTGCTTTATTCATCTCTTGTAAAAGCAGATCAGATTAAACACTGCAGTTCCTTATTAGAACATGAGGAGCTAATGCTGGCCACACACTATGAATCATGGTGAGTTTCTATCTCTATTTAAATTTTCTGGACTTTGAACAAACTGATTTAACAGCTAAAAATACAATCCAGTTTCCATTTCTAAACATCCATTTCTGTATACCCTAGCAATTCACAGGCAGTGATGCCTTTCTGAAAAATATTTTGTAAGACTGACTTCTGGCTCCTGACAGGAGATTGTGGGAATGCTGCTGCTTCCTCTGTTTGGTTCTGAACCAGCAGGCAGTGAAAGATATATCTTCTTACCAGCCATGAAGGTAAAGCAGGAGAAAGCAAAAAGGGAGATTTTTACCATAAAAATTACCACATATATTACAGCTTCTCTAAAAGATATAAAGTTCCACACTGTCCATTCTGATTTAACAATAACAAAAAAATAAATTCAAAGGCAAATTGATAATTATGAATAAATGGTGTCATGGAATTTTCCATAGGTATCTGTATATACTATGTAGACATGGCTGATAGACTTGAAGATGTTTCTTTGAGATGTGTAGACCAAGCCCTCATAATATAGAAGTGATGTCTTCAGTTCTTCATAAATCCAAATGCATGCATCCATGTTCCCTAAGTCGTTTGAAAAATGATAATAATTCTTGCATAGTCAAATAAATATGTAATTTAAGAAATAAATATGTAATTTAAGAACTTCACCAAATACTGCCAGTCTCCCAACATATTTGACAAAGCTGTGTAATGGAAATAAAGCAACTCTTTATCTTCCTCAATCATTTGTTTCAAATAACTAACAGGCCTCACTTGAGAGCACACATCCCCTGAAAGTGAAACAAGTCTTCTCCTGGGTGAAAAGTATAATCCTGTTTAGCTGGCAACTTCATCTTGACAAGAAGTAAGTACAATTCTATTTTTACAGTTCTTCAACCATGAGAACAAAAAAGCCCCAGTAGATCATTAAAAACAACTAATGCTAGAGAAGACCTGCGAAAATCACTGTGATATTAAAATTATGTCTGTTGCAAATTTAACACTTTAGCTGCTAAATAAGAATTGTAGGAATTTATAACAAGTGAAAGAGCTGCAATGGTAAATCTGATAAACCTATTTGTTACTGATTCAATGATATGAATAAAGCAGCAAGCTTTGTAAGTTTATTTTGCAAACAATGCTACATTTTTTTCTCATACAATATACACTGTTTAAGCACTACAGTAAAGTAGCCAAATTGTGAACTTTTCCTTTTGAAAACCACAATTCTATCCCACCCAGAGGGAGTCACTGTGCTCCACAGAGGGGATAAACCAATCCGAGATAATCCCCAAAAGTCAGAATATTGTTACGGCTGAGGAGTTAATATTTCTTGGGCACACAGTAAAGATTTTCCACAGCTGACTAGCGACCTCTCTTTGCCCCTGTGGAAGAATTTGGAGGATGGGCAAGAGGTCCAACCTCCAGAAGATAGCAGAGCTGGGATCTGCCTCGTCTGTGACCCTGCAAGGGAGCCGTGGGACAGATCCTGTGCAGGCCAAGGGACAGGACCCATGGAGCTCCTTGCCTCAAGGGCAGTCATGGTGTCCAGGTCTTGAACATCTGAGGGATAGAGCCCAGGGAACTCCTCAGCTCAACAGCAGTCATGATGGCAAGGGCTGGGCACAGGTGAAGGGCCGGGTGTGAATGCACAGGGGAGTCAGGCCAAAGGTTAAGGGCCCTGTGGGGCTGACCAGGGCAGCAAAAACCAGCTGTGCCCCAGCACTGTATAAAGTTTCCCTGCCCACCACCTCCAGCTTCACACTGGCTGATGTGCTAGTATGTGAACTGGAGCTTGTATTATTACTACTAGAAAAACCTAATGGCAGCTACATTTTGCCTGCTTTAGTAAGGAAATGGGAGTTGCTCCCTCACGCCGTCTGTCAGGCTGCCCGTTGGCTGCCCCCCTACAGCAAATCCTGAGTTGTTGACCAATTTTAACCACATCTAACAGCAGGGCAGGGGTCTCAAAGATAAAAGCTTTTCTGAGTGCCATGCAAATCCACATGTGTGTTGTGGTGGGAAGACCACGGCAGTTACTCCAGCGTGAGAAAAGATCATGATGAGAACTCAACAGCCGTGAGGTTTTTGTCTGGCCAATGTGCAGCAGACCTCAGAGCCACCCATGGCACCATCTGCATCCTGCCCACAGGAGTGCTGGGGCACCAGGGAGGTCATAACCAAACATCTGGTTAGTAAGGTGCTGTAGGACATTGCACACCTATCATAGGAACCCTGGACCCATTAATTCTGCTGTGCAGCTTGTTGTTCCTTTCTTTAATCTACAGAAGAAAGATTCTTGTTAAAGGTCACAGCAACAAAGGTGAAGTTTGCAAGAAAGTGTTGTCAAGAGGCCAATATTTTAATGTCTGATAGTTTCAAATGCATCACAATGACATTACAGCATGACAACTTTATACTGTTCTAAAATAACTCCTGAAGCTCACATGATCTGTAGATTACTGTGGCACCCACTTTCTAAGGCATGAGAAACAGAGCCAGCACCAGGGAAGTGTCCCTTCCTAAAGGGAGAACAGTCAGAAAAATGGAAGCAAAGCACACCCAGGTTTTGCAGTTTAGGATAACAGTGACTTGGCCAAGGAATTGCTGTAGACTGTGAAAATATAGAATGCAATATTAATTCTGCTGTGCAGCTTGTTTTGAAACATCTGATTTCCAGGTGTTTCATAATTTAAATCTACTTCCATTCTGAGAAATTAAACGTTTTGGAAACCATCTTTTGGCATTAACAACACACTCTTGCCCTCAAAACCAGGACTCCCATTTGTGCATGGTGAACTAGGGAATTGGGAAGCTGCAGAACCAAATATCAGTGTTTGAAATCTCCACTACTCTGTTGGACAATCAAACACTAAAGACATTTAAATGACAATACAGTTTTGTAGTGTTTAGTAATTATATGTGTAGACAGCAGCACATTCAACATCAGATTCCAGTGAAGACACTTTTTAAATAAAAAGGTAAGAACTTATACACCCTCTGAAACCGCTGTAGTAAAAATTGATGAAGGCAATTTTTGATTAGATTTAGATAGATCATTTCCTTGACTTTCAGAAGGGTGCAGCAAATGCAGATGGTATTGTTTGAGATATTTGGTGTTAAGGTTTGCATGGATCTGGAAGACCTGAATCAAACTCTGCAATTATAGGTAGATCATCCAACAAAAGTGATGCTGAGGTGGCACTGTTCAAAGGAACATTGAAGACAGTTTTACTCTGTCAGATCAAGGGACACAATTGAACACAATTTAATCTTAACAGAATAAGCAGAATAGAGCATAGAGTGTAAAATTAAACACAAATGTGATGTTTGACATAATGCAGAGGTAGGACACTAGAAGCAATCAGGCAGGCAATGGCTATGGAGATGCTAATCTAGCATGATGTCTATCCCAAGCCAATAGTGTACTCAAAGAAGTAGAGATATCTGGGTCTGAAGTACACATATTTCAGAACACATAAATCTATATGCCCAATATATATATATTTGTATATATTTTATTAGATTGTATATATGTATAGTCTTAGTCCAGTCCTATCCCTGTATACATTTAATGTTTTTAACTGTGGCAGACTGATCAGGATCATGAGTCATGCTTAGAACCAGTCCTCAGCATCAAGACCGACTTACACATCAGGTTGTACTTCAGCTGCCTACCCATTCTGTAAGATGGATGGCTTTGTTTTCCACACAGCCACTTAAATGATAATTTAAAAGAAAATTTTCTATTTTAAAAGAAATAATAATTTCATTAAGATACATATGCATATTTACAAAATGCATATTTACATTTTTTTTTATCACAAAATCTGGCCTTCGGGGTCATTTGAGGAATTGGTCCCTAATGACATAAATTTGCACACGTTATCACGATGTAACTTGGACAACTTTGGTTGGTTTATGGCCTCCAAAAACCACAGTAGAGAAGAATAAGGCCACCAGTTTTTACAGAAAGGGGAAAATGGAAGGAGATTCTGAGATACCCCTGTATAATGGCATGAGGTACCAAATAGTTTAGCATATTTTTCCTTTAAGGTCTGTTTTATGTTGTAACTTATTAATCAGTGAGAAATGACCTAGAAATGAATTACAGTTGGTGCTTCATTTTACTATAATCATTCTGCTTCACCTCAAACCATTCTGAGGTCTATTAAGACAGAACATAGTCTGAATTCTGTTTTTTCCCTCAAAAGCTGGCAGCTTTCTAACAAAGAGACTGGGGTAGCATATGTAGTCATTGCAATCTGTTATGATCTGTGCTGGCTAATTAGGGTTTAGCTAATTTAATTTTGAAAGATGGTTTGAGTTGGAATCTTAAAACTCTTGTTTAGTAATATAAACAGGAGCTGAAAACATGTTACAACTGAGAAAGAAACAGCACTTAGGTGGCTGTTAATGGAGGCTGTAGATGTCACTGAGAGCAGCTCATTGCACAGTAACAATTTAGACTCAAGGTCAATGGCCTCTTCATAAAGTGTGAAATAAACTACTGGTCAATGGTGATGTCTGAAAGGGGACACTAAATGAAAAGTTCAATGTAATCAGTGGTGGTCTTTGGTGGAAAACCTTCAAAAAAAAAAAAAAAAGGTTTTATTATCTGCAAAATATATTTTCCAAGGATTTGGGTTTATTTCATTTGAAAAAAAAAATGTCAGTGCAAATTTCTGTTAGTCTGACTAGCAATGTGGAATGGTTTTTCCAATGTTTTGAATTAACTGTCTCTCCTAAGACATCAACAGGACAAGTTGTGCCATTGCTTCTTGGCATTTTCCTGAAACATTAAGCAGGGCTGGTATGACATGTACAGGCAACTTGTATAGTGTGTCTGCTGCACGGTACAGTGTGTGGCTTGAGCCAGAATAATATTAAATATATGCTCATCATTTACTTCAAAAGAGTGTTTAATTACCTAGGTGTTGCCCAGTATTCTCTTTCCCTAGTAAAGACAAGATTTGGAAGAAATGTGGTCAGGTGAGATGATGACTTTGGCCTGAGAGACTCCCATCCTCATTCTGCTTCACCGCCAGGGCAGAAGTGGGTTGTGACTTCTGGAGCTGGCTTTCCAGTGAAGTGAAGGTGCCTTGTGACAGCATGGCAAACACCACAACCTTACAAACACCTATTAAATGGTATACAGTATTAAAATGTTATCTTTTTATATTTTTACAAAACTAAGATGCCTGCAGCAAAATTTCAGGTTAAAGCCCATTATGCTTACTGTGATCAACTCATTTTGTACTGTTAAAGATGTTATAGATTAAAAAAAAATATATATAGTTTGATTCATCTTTTAAGTATACTCAAATATATTTAATATTCCTGACATTTGGCTACCTATTTGCATTCACAAAGCTCTTGAGAGTGAAAATATGCACTATTTTCTCAGCAATGTTTAACTTTCTGCTTCTTAAATAGCAAAGCAATACTGCTATTTGCATTGCAAGAACAGCAAGAAGATAATTTGTTTAAATTTTCCCTTTCTGAAAACATGGGGTTTTTTTCTTTATTTATAGTATGTGGAAACAGTTAAAAAAAAATACAATAGTAAGAAACCAGAGTTACGAACTGAAATTGCCACAACATTATAAAAAGGTAAATATTCAGAGGTTGAAAACACACTATGTTGATAACTGGTAATTCAGAATAGAATTTATCTCCTCCTGGAATGGCAAAGTCTTGTACTGTCTAATCACATTCATAATACATGAAATTTTATTTCTCTCAAAATCTTTGTCTTTTTTGGTTGCTGTTGATTTAAGATGTTAGAACTGATTGCAATCTACAGCAACAAGGGGGAAAATAAAAAAAAGCAGTTGTTAAACATGTCTGACTCCTGGAGATAATTCAAATGGAAAAAAATCCAGGTCATTGGCCTTTTTAAATAGACCCCCGGCAATATTTACTCCTCCATAAATAGCACAGTCACATGAAATAAAACTGTGTTCAGTAAAGCCTGCAAAACAAAAGAACAATTTACAGACTGAAAGGCAAACTGTGGCTCATGTGTTTGCTGGGTAGGATTAAGTGAGAGCTTGCTGCACGGTCTGGGCTTAGCGACTTGTGGTGTCAGATCCACTGGTAGGAGAGCAAGTCAGGTCACCAAAGGTGCTCCATCCTTCAGCAAAGGCAGGGTAACACTGGCATCCTCCTCTAGACCTCTGAGAGACAGCTTTTGCTGTAATGTCACATTGCTGCTGCAGTGAAATGGGCACCACTGCCTTTATCATCGTGACTACAGAAGGAAAAATCCCAGGGTTGCTGTGCTGCTGTCATTCAGCTGCTGTGGCCCCAAAGGGAAGGCTCTACATTGCCCCAAAGCAGAAAAGTCCTCATGTGGAGGTCCCTACTTCTGAAATCTCAGGAGGAACATTTATTTCAACTGCTGACAAATCTTATTGGATGTCACAGACAAAAAGACTAGATTGCTATAAACGTTATTTACATCTCTAAAGCTCATGTCAGTTTCTTCTGTGTGCTTAGCCACACTTACAACTTCATCTTAAGTCTTTTTATTTTTTTTTCCCAAAGATCCAGCTCTGGGAATCATGTTATTACATAAGAACTACAGCTGCCTCTTAGAAGACTCCTTTGCAGCTCTCAAAACTGTTGAGAACAACTCGAAAACGTGTAACAACTGCCCACAAAAGCTGCACAACCTAGATGTCAAATTAGTAGTATCCACAAGTACATATTTAACTCAGCTGGGGAGTGGAAGGATTGAATCTAATTAATCTATATTTAAGACTCCCTCCTTACTAATAGCAGCCGTTCTGCTTTTCCAAAAAGATGTTTGAAATGCCAGAGGGAAGGTATAGTTTGGAACTGAGCCTGGTTAGAGGACAGATGATGGGTGCTGGCCCACTTGCTAGCAGGACACAGAGAACTAGCTGTTTGGCAGACTTGGCTCTTTGTTTCCAGTTGCTAAATCACAGCACAGACAGATGAAAATATAAAAATACTTTTCTATTATTCTCCAAGGAGAATAGAATTACAAGGGAGTAGAATTACAATTTGAGATGCAAATCCAATTCCTTACAGAAAGTATTTTACAATGTCAAAGTGCTCAGAAACCCTGGCACAGCAAACCCTTTCCACTTTGGATTTACAGAGAGGTTTCCTAATCCTCTTGGTTTCTCTTTGTTGCAGCCTATAGATCTGGTTTACATCTCTTAGCCACATTTTGTACTTTTCTGGCTGCCACATTCATTAAGTTTCCAAGAGCAGCTGATTCTTAGTATGCAGTAATTCTTGTCAGCCTGCTGAGAAGCTGACAGAATAAACCTTGCTGTTTGTTTAATTCCCTTCACTGGGCATTAGGAATTACTTCTGAAAGAAGAAAGAACTCAGGCTTCCAGGTGTTCACTTTTACATGCAAACATTTCATAACAGAAATGGTTCCCTTTTCTTTTCTAAATGCCATTCACAGAAGACTTTAACACTGAGGATAGGGTTCCTTGCCACTTACAGAGATCTGGTTTGCTACAAACAAAAGCATTGAGAAAGTGGTAAAAGCGACAGTGGTTTTTGTTGTTAGTGGTTGTTGGGTTTGTTTGGGTTGGTTTTTTTTTGTATTTCAGTGACTGAGTGCCATTTGTTTAATTTAAAAATACCATGAATCCACTCCTCTTGCTGAAGATCTTTCCCCATTTGATATATAATGCAATCAAATCATCAGCACAGAGAACAGATTGACAAATATGCTCATATTCTGCAGCTTTTTTCTAAGGAAATGTCATTAAGGCAAAGATGCTAACTGACTTGGAAAGCTTAGTTGTAAACCTATATCCCTAAGGGATGCTTTGCATCTTACTGAGCCAGAAAGATGTCTGTTGAGTTCTCAGACATCATTGTTTCCAACAAAGATGATGGTTCAAGACAGAGGCAGAATTAAGGGGTTAAACTGGGATACATTTTAACAGGATAATCAGTGTGTGTGTGTGCGCGCCTGTGTGCACACTTCTTCAAATACCCTTTTTATTTGCAACACAATCATGGTGGATTGTCTGACACAAGATTCAATTAAAAAGTTTTAAAAATAACAACATGAAACAGAGCTAGTTTTAACAATCTGTTGCCTTCACATACCCACACACACGGGGCTGCCCTGAGAGGCTGTAAGGACGGATTCATTGGTGTGCCAATGGAACTCAGGAGGTCTTGCCAACTAACCTCTGAGTTCCAGGACCGGAATTTCATAACCCTGCTCTGGGAGGAAGGCACAAATGGTCCCCAAGATAACCAATGCTGCATTATTTAAGGATTTATCAAGCAGATGTTGGGTTTGTACTTCTGCTTGATAAAGTCTGGTCAGTGCAGCCCACAGAACATGTGAACATCCAGTTTAACCTGAAGTATGTGAATAGGTTGCTTGGTTTTACTGGGACTATCCAAGTGCTTAAACAGAATTCCATGAATGCTTGAAAGAGCACTGCTTTAGTCCAGCAAGTATTTTAAATTAGTTGAAATACCCTCCCCCAAAATGATGGGGTGGTGCAGTAATAATTACAAACACAGGTGCAGCCAGCAGGGCTTTTCCTTAAAACAAAAATCATTTTGAGGAAATAAAAGTGATTTTTTATAACCTTTCCCCAAAAACCTTCCTGGCTGAGGGTTCACTCACTTAGGGCATCCTCTTTATTACAATATTCCTCCCAGAGCTAGATTTCTTGTAGCTTGGCCTCTGAGCATCTGTACAGAAGAATGGGAGAGCAGAGCTATGGTTAACTCCTCATCTGCTGGCAACAAAGCAGCTCCCTGGAGCTAAACCTCAGCAGCATCGTGGTACTCAGAAGGCCAAGCTGGTCAGGATTCTGCAAGCTCATGATGTGCCATGTTCTCACCTTTCCAAAGGTCTCACTTCTGGGTACAAAGAGGCTAAGGTGGTGCAGGAAGTAAATCTCTGACAGAATGAACTGCAAATGTGACTTTAAATTAAATCTCTTTCAGAATCTTGCTTCTCCCTTTTGAATAATGATCATGAACGGTAAGGAGCTTTCTTCTAAGTTAAGTCAGAGAGGTGTCTGGGGTTTTGCAGAATGCTTTAGTGCTTATGGAGGGCTCTGATGTAAGAGTGGGAATAGCTTGGCAGAAAATCACCATTCACAACATTCTCTATGGACACCTCAGACTTTTATGAATTGAACTTGAAGCCAGCAGCTTCTAACCTGGCATCACTGGTGTGTGCCTCTAAATACACTCAAAAAACCAAAGGGTGCAGAAGCAGACTCAGAGCAGCTCCAGCAGCTGTGCAGGGAGCATTGTGTGCAAAAACTGGGGAAGGACCATCTTCAGCCTTCCAAAACTTGGCTGTCAGAGCTCTCACTTTCATTTTTTTTTTCCTCTAAATACCCACAGGCCTGCATGTTGCAATGGTTTCATACATCCATGCAATTACACTGACTTCAAGCATACATTAATTCAAAAATCACCATTTACATTTGGGAAGCTGTAGCTGGCCTACAGAGCTGCTGCTGCTTTTTTAATGTAACTTCTGGTTTGGAAAAGAGATAGAAGACTCAACATCTAAAAATACTTTTCATTTATTTGAGAGAATAAACCAGTTTCTTTTTGCCTGACTCAGATTTCCCCAACATTTCTTTTATGACACACAAAGATGCAGCCTGAAAATATCCTCCAGTTCAATTGATATGAAAATCCCATCACTGCAAGACTACACCTATTATCAACGACATCTTTGCATGATGAATTTCAACTGCCAACAGATTTTTACAACATAGTTTTAAACAACGTGGCAGCCACTCCAAAGTCTAGTAACCTTGGAGAAAACACTTCACATCTTAAGCAAAATTTTACCATTAATAAATTCCTAAATATTCAATTGTTGCAACTTCAACGTAGACCTTTTATACTGAGAACAGGCAGCAGGGCTTGAGCTGCCAATAAACAGTGTACAGGGCACACTGGGAAGTGTTACTTTCTAAAAATAGGTGCAGAGGAAAATGACAGCTGTTGAAGGGCAGACAGGAATTGAGGAACACACTGACACAGGGGCTGAGCCTTCATGCTCCTTCAGCAGGAGCTGTGGGCCATGAAGCAAAATGGGAATGAACCAGGTAAGGAATGCAAGCATTTCCTTTATTGCAAGGAAGGCATGAGTTTGCTGTTTGAAGGTCAAGACCTAAGGACTGCTATTTTGTCTGTAAAATAAGATTTTGTTATAAATTAAAAAAATAAGAAAATTACAGGTCTACTCACCTACAAGAAAGGTAACAATATGGGAATCTTGTTCCCAACCATTTCTAGATATGCTGAATCTCAAGTGTCCAGAAAATAATTTATAACTGTGTCTTGACTTCCAAAAAACACTAAAGATTATTTCATCAAAAGCAAAAAAATATGGGATGTGCACATACATTAAATAGTAGGGATTTGCTGGCAGAGGAAAAGAACTATAGAACGAATGACAGAGGAAACACAGACAAGTTTCTACTGAGCAGGCTTCCACAGTCAGTCTGAATATTCTTTCACTGTCACATAAAGCTATAATCTACTCTTGACTTCTGATTTATGGTTTATAAACACTAAGCTCTAACTCACATAGGCATTAACAAACACGTCTGGTTACCTTACAGTATTTATGTCCTACCACAGCCACTGTGACTTGAGTGTGCATTGAAAATACTACGAGTACTTATTTGCTGAACTGGTACCTACAACTATGCAGCAAGAAGAAAATTGCCTAAGTGAATAAAACATGAATGAGTACAAACTGAGGCACCCCACATACAGTTCAAAAGGGGGGACCATTCATATATGGACATGGGACCAGGAAAAGTCAGACTTTCCTACAGCTGCATACTGCACAGAGAGTCATTTTCACATTCTGCGGCAGTCATAACTCTTGTTTTTCCCAGGCTAACTTCGGCCTGAGCCACACAAACTGTACCAAACGGAACAATCAGATGCTCCCAAAACACGCACTCCTCGCAAGTTAAGCACGTGTTTGTTTCGGGCGGATTTCTGCCTCCAGCCGGCAAAATGAGGCTGCGTGACTCAGTGTGAGAAAGTCAAAACCACACAGAGTCCCAAGAACCAAATTCAGCAGATTTTTGTGAAAAACCAGAAACGTTGAGGTGCCGGAAAAACCCGTCAGAAAGCGCATAGTCGTGCTGTCGTGACTCCTCCCAGCGCTCCCTGCTCCTGAAGAGCCTTTGGGCAGTTTCCCCGTGATGGGCATCACTGGCGGCAGCAGCCGCTGCTTCCCCAGCACCCCGAGAGGAGATCCCCTGCCTGCTCCGCCTCGCAGCGCCTCACTCGCCCCGCAGGGGTGACCGCAGCCGGGATCGCCGCCCGGCTCGCCCCAACCCTCGGCCTGGCGCCAAAGGCGGAGGGCAAAGTGCCTCGGGAGAGAGGCCCCGAGCTGGGACAGCCGCCATCTCTTCGCGCACCTTCTCCTTCTCTCCGCACGCCCGCTCGGTTCCCAACCCAAAGGCCGGCGGGGGCTGCAATTCCTCCCTCCCGCAGGTCCTGCGAACGGCTCGTGTCTCCAAAAACGCGACACGGAGAGCGGGCCCGGACTTTGCAAGGAGAAAAGGCCTTCGCCGCCTTGCCCGGGCGGCCGCGGCCAGGGGCGGCTCGGTAACGGCGGCGTCGAGCACCCAAGAGCCGCGCTCCGCCGCCGGCCGCTTCCCTCTCCCCGCCGCCCCGCGGCCGCCCCCCGGCGCCGATTGGCCGGGAGCCGCTCCACCCGCCACCTCCACGCCTTCAACTGCCCTCGTGTTTTACGTCAACCAGGAAAACCCTGCCTACCTCCTCTATCTCCTCTCTATTGAAGAATCCCGTTGTCAGTCAAGCCTTCCCTGTGCGCGTCCCAGCTCCCGCGTCCTCCCAGCAACCGTGCGCGGGGAGGGCGTTCCACGGTCCTCTCTTTTCACTGGTTGCCTGGCGCCGTCAATCAGCCAGCGCCGCCGGCAACGGCGGCTTCTCTCGCCCCTTCTTGCCCCTGTCGCGGTCGCTCCCGTCCCGCCCCTTTCCCCCCTTTCGTCCCCTCAACTCAGCTTGCTCCGCCAAGTTGCGCGGCCGTTCTGCTGTCGGCTGTGGGGCTCGGGCGGGGACACTCGTGGCGGCCCCCGGCGGAGCGGGAGGAGACAGGATGACGGCGGAGGCGCGGGGAGCACCCGGCGGTGGTTGAAGGCGGAGAAGGGGCGTGTGGAAGCGAGCGACTGGGTTGCGAGGAGTGGAAGCCGCCTCCTCGGCGAGCTCGGCCCAGAGGCGAGTCCGGCCGATGACAGCGGGCTCGGAGCGGGTTGCTGCGAGGGAGCCCGGCTGAGGGGAACGCGGAGCGAAGGAAGCTGGAGCGGGGCAGCGGCGCCGCCGAGCCCGGCCCGCGGCGGCTCGCGTCGCGCCTGCCCTGAGGAAAGCGGGAGCCCCGCTTCGCCTCCTCCCGCGGCGAAAAAGTTTGGCTGCCGCCCGCCCTGCCGGGCAAAGTTGTCGCTGGGTTTGTTTGTTTGTTTCTTCCTTTTCCTCCTCCCCCGCTGAGCCGCCGCGCTCCCCCGCCTTCCCAGCAGCCAGAGAGGAAACGCCGAGGGAAGCAGGAACCGAGCAGCGAGACGGCGGCCCGGACTCCAAAGCCTTCCCAGCGCCCCGCAGCCCCGTTCGCCGCTAGGACGCCCAGCGCTCTCCTCCGGGCAGCGTGGGCTGTGCGCGGGCGGGCGTGAGGGCAAGGAGGACTACTTGGTTTGGGGTTTTTTTTGGTGGTTTTTTTTTTTGGGGGGTTTTTTTCCTTTTTTTTTTTTTCCCCGGCCCTTTTTTTTTCTTTTTTTTTTTTTTGTTCCCTCGCTTCTCCCTCCACTTTTAATATATGCTTCTGGAGAGCGACGGCCCCCCGCGCCGCCTCACCGCCCAGCCATGTCGGCGGCCATCTCTGCCGCGGAGAAAGTGGATGGCTTCACACGGAAATCGGTGCGCAAGGCTCAGAGGCAGAAGCGCTCGCAGGGCTCCTCGCAGTTCCGCAGCCAGAGCAGCCAGGTGGAGCTCTCGCTGCTGCCCCAGCTCAAAGGTACCGTCTCGTCCTTCCCCCCCCCCCAACACCCTGCTCCCCTGCACGGCCCGGCCCTCCGGCTACAGGTGCAGGTGTCCTCGGCCGCCCGGGGCTGCCACTTCTGACACCGCTCGCCTTGCGCTGTCCCGGCTTGTCCCCCGCACCCTCTGCCCATTAGCCGTGTCCTTCTCCGCTCCCGCTGCTCCCCGCGTAGCGACCCCGCAGGAGTCACTGTGGGTGCGGGCGGGCTGACCGGTCGCTTCCTCTGCGAGCGTTGCACGGCCGGTTTCTCGCTCAGTGCCCCGGGAACTGACACCATTAACGTGCCACCCCTTTTCTGAGTGACCTAGGAGTAAGTGTTGGGAAGCAGGTGTCCTTTTTGAGGGCGTGCTACGCGGAATGTAGCCGGTGAGTTGAGGAGTGCAGCGAATTGAGCGCTACAACCTCGCAGTCAGTGGAGGCTCCTCCCACGGGGGGGGTTTGCGAAGAGGAACTGTGTTCACAGCCTGTGGCACAGTGTCCTGAGTTGCTGGAGAAGACTCTTAGGTTTGGCTTATTGCTTCTTTCTCAGCACTTCTGGAGTGTTTGATGTTTCGCCTGCCCTGTTGTAACGAGGGGTTATCTCAGAGCTTCACAAGTGAATGGAAAGTGTAGATGCTGGCGCTGCTGTCATTGAAATAGTGAAGGTTTTCTGCTTTGTACTGGAGCTAAACTCTGAAAAGACTCTGTTAGATTACAAAAATGAAACAAGTTAATTGCAACTTCCCACACCTTTGAGCATCAGAGTGAAGTTCTGTATATTTCTTCTTTTAAAAATGGCAAAAAGATACTTATTAGGCAGAGAATATACATTTGTTATTAAAATGTTTGTCAAGGACCTGAAAAATAAGGGAGTGATATTATCCAACATATTAATTTCACTTCCAGTAGTGTTAATCCTTAAGGTTTTTGAAGCTGCATCGTATCATGTGAATGAAGTCCTGCAAACTTAAAAATATTCCTAGGTACTAAGTAATTTTTATGGTTTTTCCAGCCATATATGTAGCATTTCAAGGCATTTTTTTTCCCCCAGTCTTGAGTGGCAGATGTACTGTTACCATAGAACTGGTTGGTAGCAGAAATGTTACTAAACACCAATAAGCTTGGGCAGGAGAGCACTTGGTAAAGTGGTAAACTTGGTAAAGCACTTGGTAAATATCACGCATAGGTGNTTGGATTTTCTGATAGGGGCAGATTTGTAGATCTTCATCCTATAGGATCCCTTCAAGTGTTTTAATGCTGGATTGTCTTACCTTGGACCCTGCCCAGATGAGAGCCTTGAGAAAGCAGCTGATCGAGAAATCTGTTGGGATCCGTTTGTCATTGCTTCACTTTGTGTGAGGGGGAGTTTCCAATACAATTTCCCCATTAAAGCAGATGAGGGAGATATTCAGCTGCAATAATCAAAACCTTGCCCATAAAGCAAAGCAACAAAAAGCCAAATTGGCTGGGAGAAAAGATGAAGTAGCTGGACTGTGCAAGAGTCAAGTGACAATGAGCAATTTTAACCATACTGCTTCATATGTAATTTTCTCTACTCTAGATTTCCTGGCTGGCACCCTGTGGAAATCCACACAGCTTATTGAGAGCTGATCCAGATTTGTTTTGCGTGACTTATTTTGCAAAAGTCTTTAAGGTAATATACAACAAGAAACGATTTGAAAAAAATGAGTCCTGATTTTCAGGTTTACTTTCCTTAGCTTCAAGGGGAATCTGATTTCCATAAGTTGGTGGGGCCAAAGGAGAATGGTAGGAGGGTGCATCTCTTTAAAAACCCCAGCTCTAACATATAATGTACCCAAGGATGTAATTTGGGTAAAAACCTCTGCTTCTCCTGATGGAACTGGCAGAAGTGCTTGGGATGTTGATAAAATATCCATCACCCATCTGGTGAAAGATCTCTGCCAGGGAATTGTCTGCAGTTGATTTCAGCCCATGGGAAGAACAGCTGCTTAGCAAGGGGTCGAAGGATGAACTGTACTGGAAAGGACAGATGAGGTGATGCCTTCTTACACTCAGTGCAACAGCAGCACTCTGGGCACATCTGCGTACAGAGGCAGCAGGTAAAGTGTGGACAGAGGGTTGTAGAAAGTTGTTTGCTCCAGTCTTGTTTTGATCTCCCTGCAGGGGAAAGGAACCAACCAGTGCTTTGTCAGGCAAGTGTCTGTTCTCCTTGGAACCATATGGGGAGCCCAATAGTGCTGGGAGGCTAGAGGCAAGTGGTTTACATAGCCCATAGATGTGGAGATCCTGTAGTATGGGTAGCATTGAGGAGCAATGAGAAGACAGCATTTGGTCATCAACAATTGGTGTTTAGTCCTGTGGGTTCCTCCTTTGTGATTGCAGTTTAGTGCCCCGTAGGGTAGATGTGACATCTGTGGGCAAGTGCATAATTTCATGCTGCAGCACGTCTTTATGCAGCCCCAAATGCCTCCCCAGCCAAAACTCTTCTCTTTGCCCTTCAGCTTGCTGCAGCACTGTGGAAATGAGAGCTATTTGCAGGCTCAGATGAAGCAGATGCCCAGGGCGGCACATGGAGTACCTGTGCACCCTGGCATTCCTCACCTCCCAAGGCAGTGCTGTCAAGAGCTCATTCCCTGTCACATCTGCAAATGAGGACAGAGAAGAGCCAGCTGCATCCTTGGGGGAGTGAAGTCCTACTGCTTCCATGGAAAAATGGGGTCAGGAGGTGGAATTTCTATTGGCAGCCCTATCAAAAAGAGATGTGGGCTCAGGCTTTCAAGTTGGGCATGACTGGATTGGGAATTCTGGTCTATGTAAGAGAAAAAGAGCTATAAACCAAAGAGATTAGAGACATTACAGAGATGCCAACAAAGATCCAGGCCTTGTCTTGGTGTAAATTTTTTGTTGCTAATTGTACTAGGGACTAAAGTTGATTTCGAGGGTGGGAGAGCAGGATGGAAGGAGGCCCACTTGTCTTGGGAAAGACAATTTTTATGAAGACACCAGCTTCTAACTTAATTGCCTTCCCACACATTTAAGGACTAGGTGTCCTGCAGAGCTTGGTGCAGCAGCAGGGTGGGAGGGTGCTGGCAGGAGAGCACTTGGTAAAGTGGTAAACTTGGTAAAGCACTTGGTAAATATCACGCATAGGTGGCAGACTTCAGAAAGCTTGAGTCCTGATCCAGCAAACAGTTAAATAATTCCAGCTTAAATCAGCAAAATGTCCAAGTTTACACACTTTGCCGAGCTGGGACTTCCAATATTGAATTTTTAAATTTGTTTGGTTAAGTCTTAGAGCTTTGTGAGTGTGATTTTATGTCTTTTTACTTAGAAAACAGAAATTTTGCATGGCATCAGCAGCTGAGATGGTTGGAAATTTGAGACCATGAACTACCAGAAGAATTTCTTAAGTTATAAGGAGTTTTATAGTAGTCGAGTTGCCTTAAATTCTTAAAGGAAAATCACTCTGCTTTATGCTTATTATTTAAATTGGAAGATTTGCCCTTTAAACCTTCTTTAAAGCCAATATGGAATTCAGTAATAGTTGTGATGCTGACAGTGTGTAGTATCATACACAGAGTAGTAGCCAGCACGCCCAGGGAGGGGCTGAAAAAGGAAAGTACAGTCATTATAGTGTATGCCAAAGGGTGCTCAGCATATAGGAAGTGATGTTAAGACTCTTTGCTTTTCCAGATACCTTCAAATAAATGTTTGCATCTGAGGTTTTTGAAGCCTGTATTAGGAGAAAAGTAGTGTTTTGTTGACAAAACAGCATTAACTATGCTAAAATAAGTACAATCAGTATTATAAAACTCCCCAGTAGGTTTGTCAGTCAGAGCTGAAATACTTGGATTTAGTTTATTGGAAGGAGAGATGATCCAGAAGGAAAAAAAAACAACTAAAATTGCTTATCTACTTAAAGTATCTTCTTGGGTAGATTGGCTGTGGGGCTTTTCCCTTTTATTTAGGGACTGTTGGTTGGTTGCCACTGAAATGACCAGATCAGATTGTGTAACACACTTTGATAGTTGTTTTGTTTGAAAGCCTATAGACAGAGAATCTTGCAAGTACATATTTCTGGAGTTATTGTACTGCTGCTGTGTGAATATTACCAGAATTCCTTAGTTTGACTACATATTGTGTCACTGATAGGAGAAGAAATCTATCTGTAGCTAGTAACAATCCCAAATTAAAGGTACTCTTCCCTTCACAGGTTTGGTTGGGGTAGTGAGACAGGGGGGGTGGGCAGCAAGACTGTTATTGTCATTAACATTCAGTTCATTTTTGTGTGTGGTGATATCTGTCGTTTTTAGATAAAAGCTCAGCAAAACCTGACTGATGTCAGGAAACATGAATTATTCATGTGTTCTTCAGTTATGTTAGCAGGTTTCCCATGTGTTTGTTATTCAGGAGAGTGTACGTTTTACAGTGATATTTAAAAGTAAATCAAAAATATTGAAGACCCAGTAAATGTATTTAAAAGAATTGGGGGGAAAAAAAAGAAAGATTGTTAAACCTCTTGCAAGTAGATTTTTTTTTTCTCATCTCCTTTTCGTTACTTTATAGTTTACATAATACAGAGCCTTTGAAAAACCTTCAGCCAAAAGAATGTCCTGGTTAACAGCAGGATTTTATCACTCCATGGACAATTCTGAGGGTGTTGAGATTAAAAAAGTCTGGGAAAGGAAGTGTCATTTTTTAATGTTTTAAGAAGTGGTAATTTTGTCTCAGTAGCAAGTGGTTTTAAAAGCCTGCAAGAGCACATGCAGTTACTTGGATTTTTGAGAAAAGGGATGCAACTTGACCTTGGAACCTGCTCTGGCTCATTCTAGTAAAAAGCATGCATGCTTGTTTCTGTCACCTTCAGTTGAAGAAGCATGTAAAAATACAGGTGGGACATGGTGAATAGAAAACACAATTGTTGCTTTTATTTAGCACTGTTAATATGATCTGTCAGGTTTCAAAGCAGATACACCTTTTTTTTTTTTCTTCCTGTGTACCAAACATGTCAAGTGCAGCTGGGCTGAATAAACATTTCTTGATGCCTTTCTGTGATCTTCTCACTAGTGAATATCCAGTTGGGAAGATGCTTATCTCTGAAGGCTCTTTTTACTATGCCATGCTCAAGAGAACAAACAGATGAAAAGAAATTCTTAGTATTCTATTTCAAATTAAATTGTCTCCCTACTGAGAAAGCTCTGGCCCTTGCAGCAGCAGAACTGGAAAGTGGTCCAAAAATCTTTCAGCCATAGGCTGGTGCTGGTTATAATGGTCTGTGTGAGGCCTGGAGTTGCAATGCTGAAGTGTATTGGAATCAGCTGCTTTTAAAAAGAATTTCCAGAGTCTTGTTACAACATTCAAATAGTGGGTCTAAAGTAAGCGTTAAAAACAGTATTATCTTTACTTAAATCCTTGAGAGAGAGCTTGGAATCCAGGTGCTGTGTTCAAGCTAAGCTTTTGTGGAAATGTTTCAGGAAGGCCTAACAAGCTTGCTTATTGTTATTAAATCAGGATCAGTTCACACCTGAAACTGTTAATGTTTGGAGTCATCGAATCATAGAATGGTTTGGGCTGGAAGGGACCTTAAAGCCATAGGTACAGGTAGTCATGTAGTGTGTGATTCAGAGGGACAAAAAAAAAGTGGAGTTGCCAACAGATGAGAGGAATTCTCATCTCTTACTAAGCTGCCTTTGCTCCTCAAGGGAAAATGTCCTTCAAAATTTTAGAGTGGTTTACTTTTACTACAGCCTTAATAAGTAATTTTAACTGGAATGAGAGCATTCTGTCTGACATTTGCACTTTGTTTTATATCCCTTGTAATTTATTATTTCCTCTTCTGTAGTCCCCCCATCCTCTACTTTTTGTATTCAGCAACCCTTGCAACTGCAGTCTACTTGAGTGAGACTTTACTTAAGAGAGAGAATCTTTATTTCAGGTGAGAAATGAGGATGTTCTGTGAGGAATTTAGCTTTAACTCTTATGTATAATCTCAGCAGGGCATACTATAAAGTAGTCAAAACTTCTGTGAAGTTACAATCTTCAGAAATAGAGAACCTATAATAGCTCAAAAAACTTTCAGATGTTTGGTTCATTTTTGTTTTGTTTTGTTTTAATATTCTAGTGTAGTTCCATGAAAAATGGGCTGTTTAATTTCTTTTCTATATTAAGGAACTGTTCCCAGTTTATGGAGTGGAACAGTTAGTCTTTATTTCTGAACAATTTGACCTTCTTTATCCTTAGACTTGAATTTTTTGATCTTAGAATATACTTTCATCAAGAGCAACTCCTAAATATAGAGCCTATTGATAGTCTTCACATGAACTTTTCTATTTAAATCTTTCACATCNAGATTAATATTCCATTTAAGTAAAGAAGAGATTAATATTCCATTTAAGTAGAGATATAAGTTGTGTTCTTATGAAAAAGTACACTTCTATTGGGAAGGGTATAAAGTTTATCTTCTATCCCATTGTCATCCTGACTCCTGTTTTAATCTACCAGGCTAAAATAATATTTATAGTCACATAACAACATGTGGAATTTGAAGGTTGGAAGCAGAGCTGAACTAGATGAATAGGTAGTAAATAACAGCAGTTTTATAAGACTCCCTTGGCAGAATGCTCTACTAGAAACTGGACCAACAGTGACAGCTTCTTTTTAATGTCTGACTCACTGATTTTTATCAGAGAGTCACTAACCTAGTTTCTTGGAGTTTTGCTGGGTTCATGACCAATGAAGTATGTTGTCTACAAGATGCCTTTTTCATAGTGTGCTTTTGACTTAAAGGCAGAGTTCATCATAGTTAAGGTCGCCTACAATTTTCCTTCACAAGACCTTATTCTCAGCTGCTTACAGCATTGGCTAAACTCTTTGGACTGAAGTTTTCCATGCCAAGTATGGACAGTTGTATTTGGAACTGTTCCTCAGGCTGATTTTCTTATTTTCAGCAAAAGCAGTTCAAACTGCCTCCTAAGACTAGAGGGAAAATAATTGTATGATGTCAATATTAAAAAAAACCAACAAAACAAAAACCAAAACATTGTCTTGAGGTTTAATGTTTGTTGTACTTTGCAGCTCAGCACATAGTTCTTAGTAGTTCAGTAGCAAGAGTGATGATTCAGTATCTCCTGAGCTATTCTCTGACAGTTCAGGATCTGCTCTGCAAAGCTACTACACATGGCTCTGCTTGGCTTTTCTTGTCTGTAACACTGCTAGTAAATGTATGGAAAACTTGCCTTTTCTCCAAGAAACCAGNGGAACAGTTAGTCTTTATTTCTGAACAATTTGACCTTCTTTATCCTTAGACTTGAATTTTTTGATCTTAGAATATACTTTCATCAAGAGCAACTCCTAAATATAGAGCCTATTGATAGTCTTCACATGAACTTTTCTATTTAAATCTTTCACATCTTCTGTGTGCCAGCTTAGTATCAGATTTCTTTTTCCATATTCGTTGCTTTCTAGTTTAGTCTGATATTAGTTTTGCAGGTGCTGAATTTAATGTTGGCTGCTGTAAGAAATGCAAATGGAATTACTTATTGCTCCATCCTATCTGATCAAAAGAAGATTCCTTCAATGTACTGAGTTTATTTATTTATTTTTAATATCTATCTTAAAATAATTCAGTGCTTTTGAAAAGGTGTTATACTGACAGTTCTGGGCAGATTAATATTCCATTTAAGTAAAGAAGAGATTAATATTCCATTTAAGTAGAGATATAAGTTGTGTTCTTATGAAAAAGTACACTTCTATTGGGAAGGGTATAAAGTTTATCTTCTATCCCATTGTCATCCTGACTCCTGTTTTAATCTACCAGGCTAAAATAATATTTATAGTCACATAACAACATGTGGAATTTGAAGGTTGGAAGCAGAGCTGAACTAGATGAATAGGTAGTAAATAACAGCAGTTTTATAAGACTCCCTTGGCAGAATGCTCTACTAGAAACTGGACCAACAGTGACAGCTTCTTTTTAATGTCTGACTCACTGATTTTTATCAGAGAGTCACTAACCTAGTTTCTTGGAGTTTTGCTGGGTTCATGACCAATGAAGTATGTTGTCTACAAGATGCCTTTTTCATAGTGTGCTTTTGACTTAAAGGCAGAGTTCATCATAGTTAAGGTCGCCTACAATTTTCCTTCACAAGACCTTATTCTCAGCTGCTTACAGCATTGGCTAAACTCTTTGGACTGAAGTTTTCCATGCCAAGTATGGACAGTTGTATTTGGAACTGTTCCTCAGGCTGATTTTCTTATTTTCAGCAAAAGCAGTTCAAACTGCCTCCTAAGACTAGAGGGAAAATAATTGTATGATGTCAATATTAAAAAAAACCAACAAAACAAAAACCAAAACATTGTCTTGAGGTTTAATGTTTGTTGTACTTTGCAGCTCAGCACATAGTTCTTAGTAGTTCAGTAGCAAGAGTGATGATTCAGTATCTCCTGAGCTATTCTCTGACAGTTCAGGATCTGCTCTGCAAAGCTACTACACATGGCTCTGCTTGGCTTTTCTTGTCTGTAACACTGCTAGTAAATGTATGGAAAACTTGCCTTTTCTCCAAGAAACCAGAAATGTGAGGTACAGTGTGGAAGCAGTGGGATGACTGGAGAAGCTTAAGTGGGCAGAGACAGCAGAAGCAGCTCCTTTCTAGGAGCTGCAGTGAGCTCTGTATTTAAAGTCTCAATGCTCCTGTTGGCTCTGACACCTTCTGGAGATGTTTCTTACCATACTGTTTTCTAGTTGCTTCACAGTTTTTTTCTAAGCCATGCTTTTTCAATTTCCTATGATCTTCCTGAGTCTTTGTGTACTTAAGAATTTCTGTTCTGTGCATCAGGAATTGATGGCAGATGAGTTCTTTCATCAAATGAGACTCTTGAGAATTTCAAAAGAGGGAGAACTGCAGTGACCATGGTAAGAGCAGGAGCTTCACTTTCAATCATTGTATTCAGTGTGGCACTCTAGTAGTGTTGCTTCTGGCTACTGTGTTTGGGGGCTGTGTGTGGGAAGTGAAGCTGAGAAAGGCTTAAAATCTTAGTATTTTAAGGGTATGGAGGCTAAAGGAAGAGACAACAGTCAGATCAGGATTGGAAGTGACCTGTAACCTGATGAAGTAGTAGCATATTTTGCTTCTATGAGTATGGTGGTGGACAAATGTTACAGATTTATTTATTTATTGATTGCCAAAGAAAATATTGTGTTGTTGAGTTGCCCAGCTACCACTGGGAAAGCATTTCTCTCTCCTTCTCATCTCAGGTTTCACACTATTTTACCAAGCAAAGCTTTGGTGAAATTGGTAGTTTTTATCATCTTCATTGTTATGATGGAGTTCAGAAGAGAAATATAAATTTTGTTGTGGAGCTGGGAAATCAAGGTATGAGTAACAACAAAAATTATATTCAAAAATAGTGCTGCAAAAGCAAAATGTGCTAGTTGTAGTAAATTATTTTTAAACCCTTAAGAATTAAAGGCATTAAAGCTACTCCTCACCATAACAGGAAAACTTTTAATATGTTATTCAGGTTTACTTCTTCAAATTACTGATTAGAATTTAGATTAACATTCTATAGGAAAGTGTAAAAAAAGTTCCAATTATGTTTATACTTTTCAAAACCTGTAATAAATTAATGTCTTTCATTTCAAATTCTATCCTTATTGAAATCTGGCATATGTGTAAGACTTAAGTCTTGTTAAGCAGCATAAATTTTGTTTTCACATGTATATAACAGCACCAAATGATGAGAATTGAATTTAGGTTTTGAATTATATGTATGAAATAAATGTGTGCATTTCAGCAATGTTGGACTCTGTAGGAAAATACTTGTATTATTTTGAGATGAAAAATTAAGATGCAAATGTTAGAACCCCCTAGAGAGACATAGGCTGGGTCACACCCCACAGTCAGGAAGTACAAGGTTTGATAATTTATGTGTGTTTTCCCTTAAGAGTAGGAAGCAGGAGCAAAATAAACTCAGTATATCAAAATGGTGTAAATTGAGTTTAAAAATAGTCAAGAGGTTTTACCAAATGGGAAGATACTTGTGTGTGATTCCTCATTACTGAACACTTAATATTTATAGGTTTTGAGAGAAAAAATGTAACTGTTAGGGCATGATTAAAATTGCTGAAAAAAGTAGCTTAACCTTTTATGAGGAAAAGTGCTTAATTTAAATTAAGTGGGTAAAGAGACCCTGCTTGAATAGTCATCTGCTCAGGATGCTCAGTTCCCATTGAGGTCATAGAATCACAGAATGTCAGGGGTTGGAAGGGACCTAGAAGATCATCTAGTCCAACCCCCCTGCCAGAGAAGGGTCGCCTAGACCAAGTCACCCAGGAACAGATCCACATGGTTCTTAAGTGTCTCCAGAGCAGGAGACTCCACAACCCCCCCGGGCAGCCCCTGCCAGGCTCTGCCACCCTCACTGGGAAAAACTTTTTCCTTGTGTTGACCCTAAACCTCTTGTGCTCCAACTTGCACCCATTGCCTCTTGTCCTGTCATTGGATGACATTGAGAAGAGTCTCGCTCCATCCTCCCTGCACTTGNGGGAGACAGTATCAAAAACCTTGCTGAAGTCAAGGAATACCACATCTACTGCCCTCCCCTCATCCATCCATCTACTTATATCATCATAAAAGGCTCTCAGATTAGACAAGCATGACTTCCCCTTATGGAATCCATGTTGACTGCTTGTGATAAGCCTCCTTTCCTCCAGATGCTTAGAGATGGCAGCAAGGACAAGTTGTTCCATCACCTTTCCAGGGATGGAGGTGAGGCTGACGGGCCCGTAGTTACCCCGGTCCTCCTTTTTGCCCTTTTTGAAGACTGGGACAACATTGGCCTTTCTCCAGTCCTCAGGCACCTCTCCTGTTCTCCAGGACCTTTCAGAGATTATGGAGAGTGGCCTGGCAGTGACCTCTGCATCTCCCTCATTACTCATGGGTGTATCCCATCAGGGCCCATAGACTTGTGGATGTCCAGGTTGCTCAGCTGGTCTCTAACCCAAGCCTCTTCAACTGAGGAAAGAACTTCCTCCCTCCAGATTTCATCTGTGGTCTTGGAGACCTGGGACTCCTGGTAGCTGCCTTAGGAGTAAAGACCGAGGAGACGATGACATCAGTAACTCAGCCTTCTCTCTGTCCTCAGTCTCCAGGGCACCCACTTCATCCAGCAGCGGGCCCACACTGCCTCTAGCCTTTTTTTGCCTCCAACATACTTGTAGAAGCTTCTCTTGTTGTCCTTGACCTCCCTCAGTGAGAGTCAGGGTACTGAATGCAGCAGAACCATGATTTCACCTGTGTTTCTGGTCTAATTTAATTTCAGTTCTTCCTACTACATTATAAAATTTATCTTATCTGTGAAAACGTTGAAAATTAAGAAACACTGGTTTAGCCAATTCATAAAGTGTATATGTATTTATCCAAGTAGTTAATGCAAAACCAGTATAACTTCCACATGGATTTATACAAGGTTTCAAGGGAAGAAGAGATTTTTCCTTGCTTTTTGAAAAGCTAGAAAGGATGTCTCCTCTGGCACAGATTTCCTATTAAATTACTCCCTATACACACTTCTCACATATGTAAAATACTGAATTGCTAAATTAACTGGAAAATGAGGCTTTGTACTTCTGAGAAGTACTGTTCAACATTTACCCTTTGGTTTCAAATAAAAGATATTTTTATATTGCACTCAGAACTAATTTTGCCATGTGAAAACAACATGAGTGTTTAGTCAGTTTCTGGGAAAATACAGACAACCTTGATTTGTAATATTAACTTGTATTTTCTAGTGTGATGCCAAACCGGAGCAGCTTCAGCATGTTCTTCAAAATTAATTTTGTTTTGATAAGGTGAGAAAAAGATTGGGAAAGAATGCAAAGTAAAAGATTTTTTAAAAAATCATTATGGCATAAATCCTTGTTGATGCTCACTGATTATAGAAACATTTCAGTCAGGAGTTGCACAGTTGACTTGATAAAAAGGGAATTTAGTCAAACTGTAAATACACTTCCAAGCTTAAAAAGTGCAAATCAATTTGTTTCTGATCATGTATTTATGTTCCTAATGGCTGTTAAGCTCTAACTATCTGTGGCACAGATAGGGAGTACATTCAACTGCATCTGTTGAAGGGGTAAAATAAGGAGCAGAGCTGCACAAATTCTTTTTCATTCCTATCAGTGTGGATGTGAAATTCTTGATTCTACCTTGTCACAACCAGAAGGGTTGTTTTACATCTTCAGAAATGCATGTGAAGATCTACAACTGTGCTGAACACTTACACTTTGAGAAATAGTATTTCTTAAAGAGCAAATACTTTATATATATAGGGAGAAGTCTAACAGTTTGTGTGTCAGGAGCCATCAGCATCATTCTGATTGTCCCCTCTCATCTTTTTGTGATTCAGCAGTCTCAGAAATTTGGTCCTTAGTCACTTGCCCTTTCTGTAGCATCTCTTGGGTCTTGGTGGTGGTGAATTTTCCTAGCACCCCAGTGAGTTAACAGGAGTTGTTGTGTGCCATTGTCTCTGGGTGCTTTCAGCTTGTGGCTAATGCAGTGTAACCTGAGTTAGTCTTTAAAGAGAGGATCTGTTTCTATACCCAGGATTTCACCTTGACCTTTATTTACCCGCTTGTTATGAGGACTTCATGAAGGCATGTGTGTTTTACCACAACAAAAACCTTTGTTGCATTTCAATATAATAAAAGCTATTTAGGCAATAGTATTTTCTGTCTGGGGAAAACAATTTTAGTTCTCAAGTCTATGTATCAGCTTTTTAATGTAATAATTATTACATATAATTAATAAACAATTATTTGGGCTAATATGTTGCATGTAGGAGAGATTGCCTAGGCATTCTCTCTTAGCCTGAGCTCTTAGAGCCTCTGGTTATATTCAAGATGGGCACATCCTGGCATATGAATAGTCATAAACTGCAAAAACCATCAATGAATGCATACAGGAACATAGCAGTTGGTTTACTGGTGGAAGAAAGCTTGGCTCAAATATAAGAGTTACACAAAAAACACAAGTTTCTCAGGTCTTCAGCACTTTCAAAAGTGCTGTTTTAACTGTATCAGGTTATGGGACAATGAAATTTGGTGGTTTTTTTTTTTCCTTCAGCATTTTTTGTTGTTGCATGGAGCTGAATTGATTAGATTCTGAGCTGGTGGGGTACTCTTGAGGAAATCTTTATATTATTCAAGTTGTACATTTTGTTAAGGATGACCTCGGGATGTTTTCTGTTCTGGTTACATGGTTGGTAAGTGTGGTGATGTTTTTTGGTTTTGTTTAAGGAATCAGTGGTGCTTTAATTCTTTTTAAGGAATTGGAAGAAATGAGGTGAATTGTGGCAGAGCTGGTTAGGAGACTCTTACTATTTAACTTTCTGAGGACCAAGAGGATAATTTTCTATTACTTTTTGCATCTGACTGCATGTTGTCTTCTGTAATTAGACAGTAGGAAATAGGGCTATTATAAGAAAGCACTTCAACAGTGTGCTTTCTTACTGTCTGAAGTGTCTTGGCTGACTTAAATCTTCATTAAAATGAAGGGAATTAATGTGGTGCTAGCTGGAGACTTAACTGTATGAGATTGTAAGATGGTAGAAGCAGTCTAAGTAAGACACTTGCAGCTTACCATGGCGGCAGGGACTCGTGTCACAGAATTTGTGACAGATGTTGTTAGATCACCATAGGCTTTCTAGATTATCTGGACTGATTTGTTCAGGTCACCTGCTGGCCATGTGGAGGGGCAGATGAGACTATCTGAATAACTGGTACTGGGTGACAGAGCTTTCCACGAGTACTTTCAGCAAATTACTTGAACATTTTGCATGGCCCGGAGATTGTAAATAAATTCAACAACCACACTGCTGCGTGGGAATAAAAGTAATTGTTGATTGTTCATCTAATTTTACTTCTAATGGGTGATTTCTTGCATTTGGTTGGTTGGTTGGTTTTGGTTTTTCCTCCCTGGCATGTATTACAGAATTAATCTTAAATCCAGGCTATTTTAAAGAGCATAATTTCTGATTTCTTAGCTGTTTCATGAGAAAATGGAGATTTACTTGGATGGCAGTATGATTTTTAGCAGATTGGTTGGTTCTGGCACTTTGACTTTGCACAATTGGTTGGAGAAAGATTAATTTGGAAAAAACTGATGTGCTATAAAGCCAGCTGAGCAAAGTGTGTATCCCTCATTTTTGACATATTGTTCATGCAGATCTAGTGCAAATCTTCCCTATCACCTGCAGAACAACTTACCTGTAAGTTTTAGTATGGCAGGAGCTCACCTTGTTATCTTGCTTGCTTCATTGCAGTTCTTTTGGTTTCTGAAATGGAGAGGTTAAGTGTTAGCATGAGCACATGGGTCTTGGCTATGATTGGCCACTATACCTTCTGTACCTTTAATTCTGTGCCAAGCCTTTGTTTTGGTTATCTCCTTTATGGAGTATGAATTTCCTTGTAGCATAGTGTTTGAGAATACCATTTTACTTTGTTGTCTTCCAAACATCCTTCTCTGGTGAACAAACCCACCACTGTACAGGGAGCTGGATAGCTTGAAAGATATATAACATTGTTTTATCTGCCCTGGAAAGTCAGAGCTCTGTTTACTGAAAACACAGAGGAACTCAGCCCCTCCAGAGTTCCAGCAGCAGTGGACTTTGAGGTAACATAATTTGAGAACATATGCTGCTGAACTCTGAATGGAGAGGGTTGGGAAAGGGAAACCTACAACCCATGTCTATTAAGAAATGATACCTAATTCTTAGAGTGGCAGAGTTTTTCTATGTGGAAAACCTGAAAACACTGATGACAAGATTCCCTGAGTTGCTAAGGTGCTGCACAAGTGCTTGTATGAATAGCTCCAACAGTTTCAGCTGGGCTGAAAAACAACTGGTTTTTCAAAACAGCTTCCCCACCCTCCCTCCCCAAAACTAAACAAACCCAAAATGTATTATTCTGAAAAGTAGGTAACTTAATGTGTAGGTAGGATTTTTGAGTTATCTCCATCATACCTCTGTGCTGGGATGATCTGGCTCCAAAGGAGCTGGTGAACTAACTTAACAGCTCACTGCAGCTGAAAGGAGTTTCTGTTCTCATTACTGATCTTGTGCCAGAACTGATGTGCATCAGGCCCCTGCAGAAGCCCTTTAGCCTCACTAATATGGCCATGTTACTGAGTTAAAGCAGCTCACAGAAGACTCTGACAAGTTCCAGATCCAGTGTTGAGAGATGAATGTGACTGAGCAGAGGAGGAATAAATGGCAAGGAGGTAGCAGGGAGAGACACCTCTCTCCTTTCCCTTTTATTGTCATCTGCTGCTTGTCTCCTTATTTCAAGGAGAAATAAATACAAAAGCAAGCAAAACCAAACAGTTATGACTCACAGCACATGTTTTCTTCTCTCCCTGTCAGTGTGAGGGCTTCACTGTTGAGTACAGCTGCATACAGCACAGTAAATCTAACCAGAAAACAGACAGCAAATGCTAAACCTCACACTGTGGAATATGACATAACTATGTCGTGATCCTTGTGTATCAGTCCTTGGCTGTATTGCAGTTTGTCAGGGAATCATGGAGAGTGTAGTATTGCCCACCAAGTTCACTACTGTGAGGAGAGATGCAGTACTTCATCACTTAATATCATTGTCCACTTCACTGTTTGGAAGGGCTGGATGTGAATTGCTTCAAGAGGCCATCAGAGAAAACCTTCATGGGTTTTTCTCTGGCTTCTTCAGCTTCCCAAGATAGCCTTTTCAGGAAAAGGTAGACATTATGTGCTTAGAGATATAAAACAACAACAAAAAACCCATGGGAAGACATCATTGTAATTCCCTGCCTAGTGATTGGTGGTGTTTGTCTAGTTTCATGCTAGTGAGGTAGCTCTGTGATTGTGAACTCTCTTCCCCATCTGTATTTTGTTTGGTCCCTCCCTGAAAAAAAATTAACCTTAACTCAAAAGTTCCATGCTTAGACTTGGATTGATGACCTTATGAATTTGGAAGACAAATGTATAGACAAATGTCCAATCATGCAGTTTTAATAACTTCT
>VYZU01006848.1:69403-80643 GCA_013401355.1 Ceyx cyanopectus | reverse complement strand
CCCTCTTTGTTGGTCAGTAAAAACGGATGAAGACTTAGTGTGATCTTACTAGAGAACTGAAGAAGATTAGAGCTAGGCATCCTATGGATTCATACAGTGCTCTAGAGTCTATCTTCCATCATTTCTCTTCTTGCAGTAGCAGGAAAGGAAATTTTTTCAGGAATGATGAAGCTTGGAAAGGTAATGCCATCACAGCCACAGTGCCAAGAAACACTAGCTACTAGAATCTGCAGCTAGGACAGGCCAGACTCTTAAGACATAAAAGCACCTACAAGCACAAAACCAGGTGGAGTTATGGGGTGAGTATGTTTTGGTTGAGTAGGAGTTGTGACCCAGGACACAGGTGCACTTACTGAAGAGGGAGACGCTCATAAAATGCTCCAATAAATTACCTGCCCTGCAGAATCTCCATTCATATGGTACTTAAGGAACATATCCCAGTTAGGCACAACAAACATAAAGCTTTTGACAACTACTAATTACGAGCTGCCCTCCACCAGCCCTTGGGCCAAGTCTGTCAGCCCCTGGCAGACTTGGGGAGTAGCATGTTCAGCTCCTTCTCTTCCCCCTGGCTCCCCATCTGGATGACTTTGCCAGACTTGCTAAGGACAGCTTAGGAATTCCCAGGTTGGATGGGGCTTTGAAGATTCTATCTAGAGGGAGATGTCCCTGCCCATGGAGCTACAGAGTTTTAAGGTTCCTTCCAACACAAACACTTCTGATGGTAGGATGGGAAATGCACAGGAAGGCAGTCCAACCCAGGCCACTGGAGTAAGGAGTTCAGCTCTTTCCAGCTACAAAGTTGCAATGTCCCTTAAAAAAAAAGCAAAAAAACCAACAAAACCTCAAAATTATAGTAACCTCTGAACCTAAACTGTTCCTCTGTGGTTTTCATTATTTCTGACTGGGTAAGCTGATGCTTTTTTAAATAACGGCAAATGCAGCTCTCTTTGGATGAGTGAGATGATTAATAATAGCTCTTTTCTAGATTCTGCAAAAGCACTGAAATCCCAGCCTGAACAAGTACCACTGAACAGGCTCAGATTATGGCAGCAGCTGCCACAGCAGTGCTGCTGGCCAAGCTGTGAGCTCCAGGCCCCAGTCCCTGGCAGCAAAACTCTTGCTTTCCCTGTGAGTAGCTGAGGCCTAGATGCTCAAAGAATAGTTATGTTAAAAATGAATGCTGTAAATGCCATGAACTATTTCTCTTGGCCTGAAGTGCCACAGCAATATGACAGTCCGTCATAAAATTGAAGCTCAAGCTGTCCAATCAGCAGCCAAATCATTGCCATTGTTATTACTCCATTGCTGCCTGCACTGCATCTGCCTGTAGCATTGAAGGCAGTGGCATATCGCTGCTTGTCACAAGGTCTCCAGCACTCTGGACACCCTACACATTTCCAGTAGTCAGGAGGCAATTTTCAGCAGGGGCACAAATGAGCTGTTGTTCTTTCCATTGGCTTATTCCCAGACTGGACAGACTACAGCTGTTACTATTCCTCAGCCTCCCTAATTCTCTCCTGCCAACCAGTGTCTTGTATTTGAGAATAATTTGAACCCCTTTTTTAGTAGGAGAGGTTTTCCAGTGCCACTCTAGTCCTCTGCTTGTGGTCAAAGAAGGGATGTTGTGTACACGGGTGTCCAAAAACTCACAGGAAACTGTCATGTCTGTGGGAAAAAATAAGAAGCTTTTAAGACATGGATTGCAACCAAGCCGTAGTGCTTTCCTGCTGCCCGAAGAAGACAAGGATAGGTTTAACAGGTGCATGAAGAGGCCTTTCCACCTGCAGGGCCTCATTAATCTTCTGACAAGTGTTACTGAGCTATGCCAAAGGGCCACTCTGCATGGCACCATGTGCACAACCCTCACACCTCACCCCAGGCTGTGATGCTCACCCGGGCACCTGCACGCTGGTAAGCTGCTGATAACTGGCCAGGGAGGGCTTGTATCTCCCCTGGCAGTGCCATCCCCTCCCTAGCAAACACACGTAGGCTGGTAGAGAGCAGAGCTTCCTCTGGCAGCATTACAGGGTCCCAGAATGCAAAAGACATTGGGAAATCCAGCCCTTCTGTGGATAGTCCAGCAAAATGGCATAGGGGCAAATAGAATGGGACTGGTTTTCTGCCATGCTACAGTCAGTTCAGTGTGACTAAACCTGAGTTCTGCTGTGGAGGACACAACCCACAGGGCCAGCTGCAGGCACCTACAAGAGTCACATTTCTCAGTCCTGGGCAATCTCTTCCAGCCCCATGTTGGTACCAACAGTGCAATTTTCAACACCTCGTTCAAAGACTTTTGGTTTGGTTTTTTTTTCCCCATTTAATATTCTCTACGTTTTTATTCTTTGAGATAGATGCACATCTGTGCCACCTGGGGAAAGTACTAATGAGGCCATACAGCTCTGCATCTAAGGCACAATCCCGAGACAGCCCAACCACCAAGGCTTGATTGACTAATCTGAGTATATTAGTAGTAGCTTAATGAACTGGACTGTAAAACATTTAAACTGGAAGATGGGCATAATACACCAGACCCTCACGTGAACAATATCTACTCTGTTTTGTGCAGGTTAATGATCAGACGAATCCCTAGACATGAAAAAATCTATACATACTTTCCAATTTATCAATGCTCTTTATTTTTACCACTTACCCTTCTAGAAAGAAATATGATCATATAAATCATTCTTAAGTGACATTTCATATGCTAAGTATTCTCTCTAAAGTATGAAGTAAACATGTGGAATCACACCTGTGTACGTGTGTAAAAGATACCTATTATGCTATGTATCATCATCATCACCATTGTATAATATACTCGCACACCTTATACTCTGAAAATGAAAACTTTTCCTTATAAGAAGGATGATTATGTGGCAAGGAAAGGGCAAGTTAAAAAGTAACAAACGGTTTCTAATCTGAGAGATGTTTCAGAGAGGTAGCTTTTCAGGCAGCAGGGATGTGTCTGGTAGGTTAGCAGAGTCCCAAGCATGGCTGTATCAGGTGCTTTCTTTGAGATAGTCCCAGTTGCAGCAATCCTCTGCTTGTTCTGCACTTGGAGCACAGGGGATGCTGAGTTCCAAAAGCTCTGCACGTGAGCACAGGAATGTGGGTTGCATCCTTGGATGCCACATGCAGCCACCAGACAGATCCTGTGTGCAATGTAGCATAACGTGTCCTTCACACCCACGCAGGAGATTGGGAGACCTAATTTCAGGTCTTCAAACTCTGACAGTGTCCCTTTCAGCGCTATTGCACTTACACCTGTTACACCAGCACTCTTTGTTCCCACTTAATGTATTGTGGCACTCAAGGTGCTGTTGCAACAACGGCTGACAGATCCTCTCTTGTCGGGTTGCAGGTGCCTGCTAATCGGATAATGCTGTTGTTTTGGTTGCACTCACGTTTGTCTTTGCTAAATGACAAGCAGCAGCTTGTACTCTTCTTTCTGGCGCTTCCCTTTCAAGCTTCACAGTTGTACTTGCCATTTCACCTCCTGAGCAAATCAAAGTTGTTCTCACTGCCTTGTGGTAGGGTGGCAGTTCAATCAAGGGGAAGGATGTGTGGTGGCACTCCCCAGCAGAACCTGGCACCTGGCAGACCTCATTAGCCTGTCATGGAGGCAGCTCTGAAATCGATGGAAAACAAAAGGCAGTCACCTGAAACTGGTCCCAATTGAGTTTCTGCTGATTGTTCTGCCAGATTGACTGGGGGAAAACAAATTATGCTGGATGCCACATAGTTGTGGGTCTGCTCCCTTCATCCCAGGACCACTTTTAGTTAGGAGCCAGGGAGACAAATGCAGAAGGAGAGGAGCCCCCACTCTCTGGCAGTGGTTGTTTCTGTAAAACTTGCTCTTGAGCCCAGGTGTAAACAAGGTACTGCTGAAACACAGAGTTAGACATTGATCACTAAGGGGACTCAGCACAAAGATTTCAGCACTGAAAACACAGGCTTAAAAAGCAGGTTTCTCACTATATAGTCATGAGCACAGGGACAAATCGAGGATTTTACATACTCTGTCTGTTAAACAAGCTTGTTAACCAGTGTCTGAAGCCCAGAGCAGCTTGAGGCTCCAGCCTTTCCCAGAAGAAGCTCTGCCCATTGTGCCATGCAGCAAGGGCTTGTTAAGGGCTGTCACTGCAGGACCTGAACTTTCATACAGCTCAGGTCCCCGGGAAAAGACTGCCTAATCAAGGAAGGGTACAATTAATAGATTACCCTCATGGTTGAGATCAGAGCAACTAATTTTGTTAATAATACAATTTCTTACTTTGTCACAAATAAAGGACATCCTCATTTACTTCAAGTCAGAAGCCTGCACAGTATAAGCCTTAGTCTTGGCACACAGAGATGATTTCAAGGGAGATGTTAAGCCCAGCAGCAAATCTGAAGCAACTGTATTTCCTAGTGGGATTTTGTGTGTCATGAAGTTTCTAGCTGAATTTTACAGTGCCTCAAACACAGAGCTAGGAAGTGGCTCCAAAATAGAGCCAGAGTAGAACACAGTGGTGTTAGAGGGCTGCTTGCTGCACAAGTTTACTCTGCTTACTTTAGAAATCATGCTACAGATAAACTGCCAGGCTTAAAAGATTAAATATAGGGAACATGGAAGTGTACTGTGGAAAACATTCAGATAAAGGCTTGGTTCTTGTCCTGAGTTAGGTGGGAAAATAGGAAAAAAAATGTGGTACTTTTGTTGGTTTTAGTGGTGGCTAGAAATGCAAGGCTGAGTGAGGGTAAGAAGGGAAGAATGAGACTTCAGAGATTACACATTTACATAAATGATCTACCAAAAATCAATGTTCTATATAAGAACTCAGAAATAAATAAAGAAATCTACAGAAAACAGCTTTAAAAGAAATAATTAGCCTTGTTAATCTGGCATACTAAATAATGTCTGTATCTCAAAACTGATCAGCTCTCAACTCATTTTCATTTAGCACTCTGCAAGTCGGAAGAATGTCTCTGTATTTGGCTGTAGAAAACAAAGATATGTTTCAGCTCCTATCACACTGAGCAAAGCAAGGTGCTCACAACAGAAACAAGCAAACACGACTGTAACACGTTGTCTAGAAAATATCAAAAAGCATGTGGCTGGAAATGCCAGAGTAAAGAAGACAAAAGAGAAGTGCACACAAAATCCAAGGTAAAAGGGTAAACCTTTTCTACAAGGAGTGTTAACAAGACAGATTGGATGCATATTTGGTAAAGCTTTGAACTAGAAACTATCACAGAAGTTCAGAGTGGGAAGAGCTGGGAGGTGAATGGTCTTTATGGGAAAGATAAGAGCAACTTCAAGTGCATTGAGAAGACAATCTGCCCACTTTTAAAGTTCTCACTAGTGAAAACATGTAACAATGGTCAAAGATAACTGTGGTCACACAAGCAAGCATGGGACCAGAAAATTCAGGAAATTGAATTTGAAAGTGAAAACTTACAATATCTAACTTTACAACAAGGGACATCTCTAGACCTGTCACTAAATCCAGTAAAGGGTACCTGTCGCTAAATCCAGAAAAGTCAATGAACTTGACAAAGGAAAGCAGCAAATCATGAGATTACAGGTATGTGAGCTGTTAGGCTTAAGACCAAGAGAGTGCATGTTTCTAAAAGCTACAGCAGTAACTAGCAAAAAGCCTTTCCCGGAGCAAGGGGACTAACTGCATCCTTATGAAAGATACAGGGGTGTCACCCAGGAACATAAGGGTATGTCATGGAAAAGATTAGTCCTGTTCTTGTTACCACCTACAATGTTTCACAAACCTGAAATTAGGGGATTAAAAGATGCATTGCAGAAGAGCACAGATAACATAGCTTGTAGCATACGAAACAAAAGAAGTTTTCATAACAGCAGAGGAGAGGAAGGGGGGCAGGAGAGGTACCAGGTTTTGCTTTGACTTTTAGGCAAGATCAGTGGTAGCAGAAAGACACCCTACTCTTCCACATATCAGCTGCTTTGGCAGAGTTTCATCAGCTTCCAAAGGATGCTCCAAAAGGGAGTTGCAGTTGGGTGGGAAGAGGAAGACATCAACCCTGGAGTGCTTTCATGCTTTCTGCTAAGGGATGGGGACCCCTATAATTTTCTGTAGTTTGATGCAGACCCAGAGGAGGAGGCTCCATCACACACAACAGGCTACACAGCTGAGATTGAGTCTTGAAATAACCTTCCAGAGTGCTTTGAGAGCCAGAAGCACTTCACAGCATTATTGCAGATATAAGAGTCTTGCAGGAATGAAAGTGTCCATTGATGATGTGCCATGTGGGGCCTGGCTGATCAGAATCCCAAATCAAAGAGGACGTTAAGGCAGCCAAGGAGATATAACCCAAACCTCAGCAAAGCCAGATGTCAATCCTGGACAATTTAATTATGTCTGAAGAAACCAACCAACCACAAAGGCAGTAAAACCTGCTTATTATAAGCAACAGTGAACAAGCTGAGAACAAAAGGGGTAAACAGGGAAATTTAGAAATTTCAAAGGCGATTGAAGTAGGTCAGTGTGTTCACACCCAGCAAAGCAACCCAAGCCGCTTACTACAGAAACCACATTACTCAGATACAGAACAACCATGACAGCTATAGCAGTGGATGTAGAGAAAGGGTGAGAGCAAGGATCTGAAGTATTTGCCAGAGTTGCTATTCAGTAGTTCCTCCTCCTTCCTCTTTATCAGGCTCATGCTACAGCAAATGCAGTTGTAAATAAATAATCTGACTTGGCCAAGCTATGAAAATGACTGTAAAATGTTCAGTGGTCTCTGGTTCACACCTTCACAAGTGTCTATTTCATTAGGATGGCCATATTTTTACTCTTAAACTATAATCCTTCTAACAGTGTAACATTTGTTGATGTGCAGCATAGACTTAACATGCTTAGTGAAGCTGAGACAATGATCCAGTTGTTCTGCTTTTTAAAAGCTGCTAAACTGAAAAAAAAAAAAAGTCATTGAAAGAGAGCAAGATTTCCACAGGAAGAGCTAAAGAAAGGAGATGTGGTGTGTCAACCCAGAAATACAGGCTGTAACCCACGGTGAGCTTCGTAGGTGGCACAACAAGGATAGGGGATGCAGTTTGGAGAAATGTGCTAGGTCATGTAGGTCACTGTGCAGTTTTTGATAGCCATCCCCTCATTCTGTAGCATTCTGGTAAAAATTGCTCCTTAAACTATGGGTTTGCCACAGAAAAGGAAAAGGCAGAGAGCACCCTGGCAGGTAATCATGAATGCCTTTGGAAGTAGGTGGAAAGTTTGAAAGAAGAACTATGTCAATTCAAAGTAGAAGCCAGCTGGCCACCTGCTAAGTGTCAGTGTGTTCATATTGATGAGATACTGTTAAAAGATTTGGAGAAAACAGAAGCCTCCCATATGAACACCATAAAAACCTAATGTGCTGTATCTCCAGCAAAACAGGGGAGAGCAGGGAAAGAAACATGGCCAAAGAGGATGCACTGTAACCAGAAAATCCTCAAAGTCGAGGATGGAGGAATCAGTCCTCCTACATATTCCCAACATGAACATTCGGTGATTTAGGGAGTATTCATGGAAAGTGTGGATATGGTATTTCCCACAATGCTGAAAATTAAAGCATGCAACAGGGAGCGTGGGAAAGTGCTGCACAATGACTCAGCACACTGACATTCAAACTGAGAGAAAACAGCCTGAAGTCCAGGGATGGACAGTGAGAAGGATTTCTCTGTCTACCCTGAAGGACAGTCAAATGCAGGCTGTTCACTCCAAGGTAGCAGACTAAGGGGCCCAGATCAGCAGTGTTAAACCCCTGCTGCTCCTCGCAACATGAACAATGCTCCTGCCCAAGAATCCTAGAAACACTTCCTTGTGAGTAACTTAAATCTCAAGCACAGGAGCTGTGGAGTTGACTAAACAATTTACAGACTTTAAACATAAGGCTGTGACTTCTGGATACCCGTGGCTTTTTTAGATGACTGATAACTGGGATTTTATCACAGTCTACTATCACTTTCCTTTCTAAATACCAAAATCTGACTTCAGAAAGGGTTTCCATCTGTCTCCCATTTTACCTTTATTTACTAAGTTGCGCCATATCCCCATCTGGCAATTGGCTGGAGTTTTGTTTTGTTTTCTCCCCTTGACTTATTCAAGGAGACACAGAGCTGGCTGAGTACATTAGATCATTATGTGTCTCTTAAGTAGTTGCTGGATTTTTTTGAATAGGGATTAGCAAGATTAAGAATGTTTTCTTTAAATGAATATAGTAGCCTACAATTTTCAAATGGTAATTTTTGTCCATTATATTGATTTGTAGTTAAAAGACTTTGATGGTTTTTATTACAGTATGAAGAGAGCAGTTAAGCAGTTAAACATTGCTGCTGTGAACAGTTTTAAAATTTTGTTCAAGACTGTGAAACAACAGATGCACAAATCTCACTGAAATTTCATGAAAGCTGACCTTTCACCCATGTAATTTGCTTGAAAAACTCATTTATATAACTTCCAGAAGCAGCTTTACACACCACATTTCCTATCAAATATTCGTCATACAACTTCACACATTGTTATTTCAGAAAAAAAAAAAAAAGGAAGGGCATTCCTGACATGGTGTTACTGCCATGGACAAGTGTTTCAGCCCTTCTCTGACCTGTCTTTGATTCTTTGAGGTTCTACACCTCAGTTTAGCTACCTGTGGTCCTTGCATCAACAAAGTACAGAAGGAAACCTTGTTCTTGTCTATCCTTCTATCATCTCAATTCCATCTCCAGCCACATCCAGTATTTTATCCTATGCCCATCCAAAAATAACTGAGTTTCTGCATCTCTAAGGACCTTTTAAAAAGAGGAAAGCTAAAGATGTGTGACTCCTTTCTTCTTTTAATGCTTCATCCAGGTGGTGGTCCCCATACAAACCCACTACAGTTTGCTGCTTATGCTCATCTGCCAGGCTTTAGTCATGCTTGGCATCAGCCCCCTGACACATATCAGGGCAGTGAGCAAGTGCTGACTGCGTGCAGCCACTTCCTACACTTTATACTGGTGAGCTAACACCTCATTTCTACCGTAGCATTATCTCTGTGTTTGCAAACAAGGCCTAAGCTGGGCTCTCACAAAGGAATGCTTCATTATTTGCTGCCTGTCTTCTGCACAAAGTTCTGCATGAAAACCATGTTATTTTATTCTTCTTGCTGGAAGGAATGGGATGGGGGAAAATGAAGTCCTCAGAAAACCTTTTCTTTCCCAAGCATGCTGTGTTTGTCCAAATTATTTAGTCATTCTCTGGGTAAACTCACTGAGAGAAAAACAGTAACATTACTGACGATAATAATAATGCCTTAATGAAATACTGTAAAGGGAAATTAATTCATAAGTGTTACAATACTCTTTCTGCATGTTTGCTACACTGCAGAGGAAGCACTTATGTCTGTGTGCTGATGGCAGGTGAGTAATGAGAGCTTAGCCTCCTCTCAACATATAACTACTACCAACTTCAGAATCAGTAAGGAGTAAAATATAAAGCATTGAGTATTTTTTTCTCTGTGTTTCTTTGTATATGCATCCTCATGAGACTCCATAACTAATATTTCTGTAAGAATACAAGCAAATATAACCCATCCTAACCCAAAAGTTAAACTGAATTGCAGTTTAGTAGCAAAACTTTCAAAGGTTTTTTGATGGCTACTTCTCTGCCTTTGAACACATTTTTGGTGCTCAAGTTCTTGGAAGAGAAGCACTTGCAAGTTTGGGTCTGAGGTGTTATCTGGTGCATGCTTTGTTTCTTTTAGGATCTGTGTGACCACACCTCTCTACACATCTCAGAAAATCAGTTCAGCTGTGCTTATGCATTCACAGCACAATTCTGATACAAATTTAGCTACTTGTATGAATAGGAGGGTGGTTTAAGGGTGTCTAATCCACAGCAATGTTCATATTTTGCCTAGTTAAACAAAGAAAACATTGAACAGGACATGTACTATTTAAGTCCTGGCTTCCTAGCTTTAATAAGAAACTGACATTTTATGTCAGAGCAGAAAACTATCTGAATGTCTTTGTCTAAAATTTCCTCTCCCTCTACTGATGTCCAATGTGTTGCAATCCATGTGATTGCTTTTGTCCTATCCGAGGAAGGACTGGACTTCAGCATCACTGCAAGAATGTAATGCATTTTGAGAAAATTAAAAAAAAAAAAGAAGCTAAAAAAGCACTTTGAGATACAAGCTCTTATGTAAAAGGTCAGCTGTTATTGTTATTACTTTATTAGTCACTATTGTTGATAATGATGAAAATGCTTGCCTGGTTTCAGAAAGGTCATCCTTCTGCTGTGATTCAATCCCATTTTGAAGGCTGAAGTCTTCATCCTGCCAACTCTGTGTCGATTGAGTTTGCTAAGGAAGCAAGACTAATTCAATCCATCAGTCGATTTTCAGTCTAGGTAATCTCAACAGTTTTTAAATTCACCAGCCAATTTAACCAAATGTGACAGAGGGACAAAGATGCCCAAGATAGAAATTTCCCGTGGGTTGCATGAAAGCAGGAAAGTGGATGGAAAAGACACTATTGGTGTTCCCAGCTGAGACAAAGGGCAGAATGTAAGCATAACTATCATTATTCATGACAAAGTCCTCCTAGGTGCTCAGCCTTGAGCCAGAAAACCAGGTGTCACTGAATCTTGTCTTCAAACACGACTTTGTTATTCTCTCTTGATAGCAAACCCAATAACCTCCTAAGTAAAGATTGGAATTGTAGATGACAATGTAGCCTGTGCTAGCATGTAGAATTAAACCTCAGTATCACTCATAGCTCACTAAGCCTACAGGGTGTGGTATGGCTTTACTTGAAAGCTTCCAAGTTTTCTTTCTGGTGGTGTGGCTGTTGCCCTCTTTTCCTGTGCACTGATAGAGGTGTTCTAAATACAGCACCGTTACTATCGTTGTCTTCACTCTTTCTGACTACCTCTCAGTCCCCACCTCCACTCAGTTTCTTTTTGTTTTGCTTAATATGCTTGGCACACATTTTATGCTCTTGTCCTTTACCCACACAATACCTACTCACTCCTATGACAAGTTCTTATGCCTGTGGAGACATAGGTGTAGAACCAACCGCAGAAGAAACTTTTACGTAATGAAATCAGAAATTATTTCTAAAGCTTCTCTGGAAATTGGTTACCAACAAAGAGATTTTTTTTTTCTCTAAGGGAATGGTATTCAAAGTCCAAATCTGTCCCTATTCTCCACCCTGTTAACTTCAATTGATGAAGTATGAGACATTTTAATTC